>JACBKR010004685.1:0-22469 GCA_014218235.1 Colocasia esculenta | reverse complement strand
CAACAGTCAGCGACGGGCATTTTAGTGCTAGTGCAGTAGAGCCATCTTTGTATGGCAGATCATTGAGGCGAAGAGAGCAGATGCAGGTTTACCTGAAATTGTGAAAATGGAAGGAGTTTCTATTGATGATAATTGTGTGGTCAGGCTTTGAGGCGGGTTGTATGTTCCTGCAGAAAGAGAGGTGAAGCAGCGAGTTTTAGAAGAGGCCCATAAATCAAGGTACACTATTCATCCAGGTAGTACTAAAATGTACCATGATTTAAGAAAGCATTTTTGTGGCCTCATATGAAGAAAGAAATAGCGGAATTTGTAGCAAGATGTGCTATCTGTCAGCAGATTAAAGCAGAGCATCAGAAGCCTGGAGGTCTATTGCAACCGTTGCCTATTCCACAGTGGAAGTGGGATGACATTGCGATGGACTTTGTGGCAGGTTACCAAGGTCGAGTTCTGGGCATAATGGAATATGGGTATTTGTTGACAGATTGACTAAGGTATGCAGATTAGTGGCAGTGAGTATGTCTTGGACAGTGGACAAATTGGCAATATTTATGTTGAAAGAATTGTTCCACTTGCATGGTATCCGAAGACTATTGTATCAGATAGAGATCCAAGATTACTTGGTTTTTGGAGAAGTTGCAGAAAGTAATTGGTTCTGAGTTGAGGTATAGCTCCGCTTATCATCCCCAAACAGATGGTCAGACAGAGAGGACTATTCAGACAATTGAAGATATGTTGCGAGCTTGTTGTTTAGTTTGGGGAGGCAGTTGGGAGCATCATTTGGGAATGGTGAATTGCCTACAATAATAGTTATCATACCAGTCTTGGGATGGCACCGTATGAAGCTTTATATGGAAGGCCATGTAGAACCCCATTGAACTGGCATGAAGTGGAAGAGAGGCAATTAGTAGGCCCTGAATTGATTCAGCAAACCACGGAAGTGGTAAAGCTTATCCAAGAAAAATTGCAGGCAGCTCAAAGTAGACAGAAAAGTAATGCAGATGTGCGGAGGAGACCACTTCAGTTTGAGGTGGGAGATTTTATTTTTCTGAGAGTTTCCCCGAGTAAAGGTATTATGAGATTTGGTAGTCTGGAAAGTTGAGTCCAAGGTATGTGGGACCTTTCCAGGTGATTGAAAGAATGGGGAAGCAGCTTATAGACTGGATTTGCCAGCTGATTTTGCAGATGTGCATGATATTTTCCATGTCTCCATGTTGAGAAAGTGTATGAAGATCCAGCTCAAATAATTAGATATCAAGGTGATGACCTGAGGCCGGACATGACTATGCCAGAGTATCCGGTGCAGATCACAGATCGAAAGATGAAGAAGCTAAGAAATAAATAAATTGAGCTAGTTAAAGTGAGATGGGAAAATAGATTAGGTGGGAGGATACCTGGGAGTTGGCGCAGAAAGGCTAAAGGGTATCCCTATCTGTTTGAGTAAGTTTGGTATTTTTTTTAGATGATAGTACTTGTAAAAGTGTGTTGTATGAGTTGTTTAACTTCGAATTGTGTTATGAATTTCGAGGTCGAAATTTTCTTTTAGATGATAGTAATGTAACGTCGCGTGCCTTTCGGATCCATGCAGATCTTGTGAATTGTGGTTGTGGCGGCCGTTGTAAGGCCCGTGTGAGTCGGTTGTGTGAATGCATGTGTGGAAGCGTGGCTTGAGCAGGTGAAGAGCAGGGTTGGTCTGAAAATGAAACAGGACCTGTTGCTGTCCTGTTGGAATTGGCGGCCAGTGTGGCCGTTGACCTGTTGGCGTCCAGATTAGTGGACGTTACAGCTTGAACTTGGCGACAATGGATGTGGACGCAGAGGTGGCGGTTGCTGTTGGCGGCATGGGGGTTGATGCCAACCTGAGAATGGGCAGGTTATAAGCTCACCCGAGGGAAGCTCTCTCAGCTCACTCTCTTCCACTCTTGCCCCAACTTCGTGTCCTGGATTCTCTGAAGCTTCTAACGGTACCGAGGAGTAGTTGGACGACCGTAGAACGCGCGGCGCATCGCTGAATTAGCGAGGAAACGTCGCGGCGTGGTGCCATTCGTGGGAGCTCGCGGGGGGCTCGGCGTGAACCAGGTGATGCGGGAGATTCTAACGCGTTCTGAGGTAAGGGGACGAACCATGTTTAGCTCCGTAGGAACATTAAACCACATCATAACATACTTGAACCAGGAGCATGATAATGCATGTTTAGAGTAGAGTTGCACCATACGGGATAATGGGGTGGTTTGAGTAGTTTAATGTTTAAAGCATGTTGAAATGGATTATATTGGGTTCAGCATGTTAAATGAATCAATTCTATATGTTTTTGAGTAGCTTTAATGTTTGGGAAAACCGCAGAGCCAGATTAGGGTTTCTGCAGGGTTTATGGCCGAAGAACTGGCGTCAAGACGCTTGTCGCAAGATCCTAGCCAGGAGGTTAACGGCCAGGACCCTTTCCGTTGACTCCCTGTAAGCGGCAGTCGATGTGGCCGCCTACCTCTATATGAGCAGAAATGACTAAGTACAGTATTTATCGTTATTGCATGTGTGTTGAAATAATAGGTGCACTGAATGCACATGGTTCTCGTGTTTAGCATACAAAGTATACAGTTAGCTACCACTTTAGTGACTGCGTGTGTTTACGCAAGTTAGTTGGGTTCACGTGGAGGGGACCATGGTTACTTGTGGTTTACGTGAGGTTTCACGTTGTTGTGTGTGACGTGCACGTGGTTCGTGTACGTGGCGAGTAGTACGATGCCTACCGTGGTTACCTCTCCAGTTGGGTGCCCCAGGTTCTTTGTGAGCAGGTGTTAGCTCGAGGCTTTGTCCCGGTACTTGTGTTGTACCGTCGAGGTCTGTGGTTTCTGACCTGGACACCCTCACTCTGTGTTTGAGTGGTACGTCCGGCTGAGGGAAAAGACGACAGTGGGACAGGACACTTGAGTTGTTTTTAGTCACTGTAGCGCACTCGTAGTGGGGGTACGGACACCAGTAGACGTTACTGGACCCCAGTAGTCCTTTTCCAGTGCCACTCTAGAGAGCCCGGGCCAGGGTCTCTGAGGTGCAGGCATGGGCCTGTGACGTGTGGTCTACAGGTGGTGGTGTTTAGTTGGTCTCCACAGTTGCTTGACTTTTCATGTGGAGCGGCAGCTGGAACTTTCGTTCGTGGCTGCGAGACTAGAGAGGTAGATGTGTTAGTTGTCCGAGTCAGTTTCTAGTGTCGCGAACCAGTTTACGTGGCTCGTGTTGGCTGTCTCTACTTTAGCTTGTACACCTGTACTGGTTTGCCGTTTAATTATTACTGTTGTTTCTCGTAGTCGGCAGACGGTGAGTACTTTTACAGCTTTACTTACCTGCTTAGCTATTATATAAATTGTTAGTGTTGTTTACTATTCGTACTTGTGTGTTGGTTTGCTCGGTTTTGGGGGAGTTCCCTACTGAGATAGTGACTAGAGAGGCTCACCCCCTATCCCCCTCAGGTGAGAGCGAGGAGGACGTCTCTCGTCTGACATCCAGTTCCGGGCCGCGCCGTAGCAGTGCAGGGTCAGTACCTCCAGCGGAGTAGTTCCAGCTGTGTAGTTCTCCAGTAGTGTAGCTTTGTAGTTGTTTACTTATTTTGTTGTACCTCGGGGTATGCCCCAGGCCTTTGTACATCTTTACAGTTTTTATGGAATATGGCTATGTAAATTGTGAAAATTCTATATGAAATGTGGTGTGTTCCTTTATGTTACACGGACTGTGGTTTGGTATCCCTTGCGAGGCTTCGGCCCGTTCGCGGGAGGCGGACTCGGATCAAGTACGTTATCGGTTTAACGGTTTGGCCGAGGCGATCCGTCACATCAAGAGTCTCAAGTGAGTACTAGATGAATAGACGAGATAGTAGAGTGAACGTGAATAGATGAGAGTACAAGGATAGTAGATGAGATAGGGGTATAATCGTAAAACAACGTTAAACCACGATAGTAATAGTTGCACGGCACTAGGTCGGGTACCGGCAGTCTGGTAGAAGAAGTCACCACCGCCCACTAGCCGTGCCATGGGCACTGGCTAGATGGCCCGGCGTGATCACAAGATAAGAGAGAACTCACTAAGGCCATTTGGATCGTACTGATCCCTAAGAGTGTGACAGAATTTAAGGGTACAACCAGCTCATCAGCAATGGACGTGCGCCAATGTCAAGAAGTCTTACGGAGGCCTTGACAAGGAGTCCCTGGTCCAGTCAAGAGTCTTCCCGATGGAGAGGTGGTCTATGTCAAGAGAAAGTGTGTAACAAAAACGTTGTCGGTCATACCTTGAGTGCTCGAAGGCAGAGGGATGCGATAACGGTGTACGAAGCACGTGATTAAAACAAAGGCAAGTGTCATTAAACAAAATGGGGAATTTAGTAATTAAGTTCATTTAATACCAGATACATTATTGAATAATTTAATAGGGTCACATGGCAACATTAATGTTAAATGTGTGCAAGTGTAAAGAAATCGTGAGAGTATGATAAATCATGCACATGACTTTTATTAATGAAAATTATTAATATTAACAAATAAAAATATTCAGGTCATTTACTAAACTTAACGTACATGATTTAACTTGTACAAGGGTTAAATAGCATATAGAACAGGGGCATAAGCACAATTTTGAGTTCTGGCAGAAACTCTAGAAACGCGACGGGGGGTCCAGGCACGACAGCGAGAGAACACGACGGGGGTGTCTGTCATGACTTTATGTCGCGACGGGGCGGTCTGGCGTGACAACCGAACCGGTCGGCCTGGCCCGGTTCGGGGTTGAGAATGTGACGGCGTGGGCCGTCGCATTAAGGTCGCGATGGTCGGACCGACCGAGACCCCTCTGAGGTCGCGACGGGTCGGGCCGTCGCGACTTCAGTGGCGGGGGTCGACCCAGAAAAGGGGTTTTTCCCCTTTTTGTTTTGGTCCTTCCCTCCAAAGCATAATACAGTGCACTTTAAAAATCCGTATAAAATCGCACGATATTCTAGAAATCATGAAACTAGTTTTAAATGAAAGTTAACTCGTAGATCTATCTATGGGCATGAGTAATTTGGAAACATACAAGGTTTGTGCATGCTTTAACAAGGTTACATTTCAGTGACCTAAACATGCGCAGTCATGAACGAACAATTTAATTAGCTACAAACATAGAAATTAGGGAAAATATGGGCGTTTGAAAGCTAACATCAAGTAGTATTTATGAGAATTATTTCAGGGCATGGGATCATGTACCAACGAGGATTGAACACAAACATGATGGTTCGGGCACAACATGTTAACAAAAGTTTGGGCATTTAATTCGCCCTCATAGAAGAACAAAATAGAGCAAAACGAGAGGGCTTTTGAAGAGGATCATGAAGACTATCTAGGGTAATTTTTACACGATTTAAGTGTGAGAGATTGCCTACCTTTTCTTGCTAATAAGAAAATCTAGGGTTGAAGACGAGGTAGAAGATGAAATCCTCTTGCTCCAAGCTCCTTCCTTCTTGCTCCTCTCGTCCTCAGCTCCTCTCTTCGTCCTCCAAAGTCCCAGCAACCAAATGAGACTTGGTAGGGACGAATTAGAGGTGTATAGGGTTGCTATTAGAGTCCTACCCTTCTAAAACTCATTCTTTCCATTAAACTCCGAATTCACTTATTTATCACCTAATTTCTCTCCTTTATCTCCTAATAAGGGTTGGGAAGAGAGCCAATTTCGTGGCCAAGGGGTTAGGGTAAACTTAGGACTTTTTTTAGGATATTTCCAACCCTTTTTAGTATTTATCTTACCCTTGTTTAATTTATGTATTAATTAACACCAAATTTGGCTTAATTATTTCCCATCACATGATGAGCTCTTCATATTTGGGCCCAATAAGTCATGTTAGGACCATTAGTAAAACCTATTACTAATTTAACTTAATGGGTATTGATTTAATTCTATTTATTCACCCTTTATTCTAACTTAAATCTATTTATCACACTTATTCAATTAATTCCTTATTTTAATTCAATTTAATATTATTTATGCCAATATTTCTAACCTTCAACATTTGGGCTCTTACTCTTGGCCCAATAATTATGTGAGCGTAATTGTACAATTCATGTACTTAATTTGCTTAATAGGCTTTAATTATCTTTTTATTAAAGAATTTATTCAAGGGCCAAGATTGTCTATTAGTCCAAATATCATAATGGGCTATCAACCCATATTATTTAAAGTCTACCCACATGTTTATTTTAATTTCTAATCCACCTTAACTCATAAAATAATGGGTTCTCAGACTTATTCCTTAATTATGCTAACAAGTTGCATAAATTCTTAAACTAAGTCCAAATGATTTTTCTATATCTAAATTTCATGATGGGTCATTAGAGAACATTATTTAAAGTACAACTACTAATTTTATGAAATATTTATATGGGTTTATACGCATGCAATAATGATGCGTACCCTTTTTAACTACTTGAATTTATAATAGATAAAATTTTAATTTATCTATAATTTTTAATTAATACATTTTCTGGAGTACTACACCTCGTGACCTCCAAGCCATAACACACCATTAACCACAGAATCCACAATATAATCATGCTTGTCATTGGCCACCACATGGCCTCCATAGCAACGCACCACAAGCATATAAACCTCACGTATGAATCACATAACCACTCTACCGTGCCTAACATGATTAATTTAACCATAAACCTTAACATGCTCTGCTAATCGTTAATCAACTTAGAACAACTCAAAATATTCTAAAACGACCTGAGCTAGGTCCACGCAAGACCATCCTTGCCCCAGGTCAGCCATTCCTTACACACAGAAGAACACGATACAGGCCACTGTCACGTTAAAAATGCCGCATCTCGACTAACCATGTAAATAGCATGTCAACCACGTCGAACCATGCTCACCTCGTGAGCAACACGCTTGCCACGTAAACAACACGCCTCACGAGCGCTACAGGTGCCAACGCACCACTTATATTTGCCATACACATAAAATACCAACAATCAGATAATCATGCCATTGAAACATATACAACCAAATCCTCTTGGCTGTAGTCCCGGCATAGGCAACTGTCGCCTTTTGGTCACGACACCCTGACATGTCACGCTCATAACCTGAATGCGATGGGTCGGCCTGTCGCGTTCTGAACGCGACAAGGGGCTCAGTCGCCTTCACTGGCAGGAACCCTAATCTGGGATGCTCTCCCCGGATCACTCCCACAAACCATGCAAAACCACATTTAAATCCATTTTTCATGCTTACTCAGTGCCCTAGCATGATATCTAATGTTCTTAAAGCGATTAACAAGCCATACATGCATCACGTGTGATTCATAACATGAAAATGGGCAGAATCTCCCTACATTCGCGAAGAACGCGAAGACCGATCACAATGCGGCGTTTTCCTCGCTCCGTGCGACGTCCTCACGGTGAGACCACGCCGAAAACAATCCCCAAATCCAAATTGCCCGAGATCCCCGTGACAGCGTCTCCCCTGGCCAACAGAGCTCGCTCAACTCTGTTTCGCCGGCCTGGCTTATGAACTATTTACGGTTAAGAACGCGATGTACCCCTCCATCACAACCTGAACGCGATGGAATAGGGAGTCGCATTCTCAAGGCCGACGTCAGCATGCCGCCCAGCGTGCGACACGCGGCGCGCATGCAGACGAGGACCGCATCTCGGTCGGTAAGCAGAACGCGACCACTAGGGCCATCACGTTCAAAATGCGATGCACACCCCTGTTGCGTTCACAATCAGTGAACCAACGGGTGCTATGGGCCCAATCTGCCAGCCCACTAAGCCCCACACAACACACGGGAACCATGACCATGGCTTAATGACCCCACATTGGTCATGAGTACCACACCAGAGCCAGTAAACACGGATCCAAATGTCCACTAAGCAAGGGTCCACAAGGATCCGAAAAATGCGTGACGTTACACCTAAGGTTCTGGAAAAATCATAGTTAAATTCGCAACGGGGTGATCGGTCGCGATTCGAGCAATCGGTCCATAAATGCAACGTCGGGGTCTGTCACATTTGGACAATTAGTTTAGGCATGAAGAACACGATGAGTCGGGCCATCGTGTTCATAAGGCGACGCACCCCTTGGTCGCAACCTTTTGAGGAATGCGACGGGTTGGGCCGTCACATTCTTAGAGGGTCAGGCCGAGCCCCAAAATTGAACTGGTTCACTTTGGGATTTTGGTCCAGTCCTCCAAGGGTTGATACATAGCTCTTTATAAATCCATATAAAATCGTATACATGATGAAAAATCTTGAAATCACTTTTAAACGAAACTAGACTTGCATATGTATCAACAATAACAAGTCATTAAGGATTTAACATGGTATGGGTATCCTATGATTAAGTTACTTCACGATGACTCAAAACCATACACAGTGATGAAAAATGATTTAATTGGAGAAGATTACTTAATGGAAATTTGGGAAAATGGTGTCATTCGATCCCTGACATCATGTCGAATGTATGATAAAAGTTGCAATGCACGAAATTAAGTATGGACATGGATTTAAGGTGAACATGTCAAGTCGGATACATGTTCCTAGTAGGACTTTGAGCATGAAATACTCATAAATGGCATGATAAAAATTTGGAAAAATATGGGACTTTTGAAGAGGGGATCATGGTCTTCCTATAGTCGAATTTAATTTGTTTTTGCTTGAGAGATTGCCTACCTTTGAACGCTTGAAATCCTAAGGTAAGAAGATGTGAAGAAAACGAAGGTCCCCTCATTCCTAGCCTCCTTCTCCTTGCTCTCCACGTCCAAGAGTTCTTCCTCGTCGTCTTTCAAGCTCAAGAGGGTGTCTAGGGTTGGCTAGAGATGAAATAGAAGAGTATTTGTATGTTATAAGTCTCTTATTCACTTAAAACTCTTCCCTCTCATTCAACTCTGAATTTCCTATATTTATCTCCCTTTTGCCTAACCTTTAACCATCCAATTGGCATGGGGTGGGCTCTAGGATAGGTCTAAGACTCTTTTAAGATAATTATGAGTTTAAATAGTGGTTATCTTAACCCTTTTTAATTTATTAATAATTAAGGTATGAAATTAGGTTTAAAATATCTCCCATCCAACCTTGGGCTTCAACTTTGTGGCCCATTAATCAATGTTTGTTCCCTCTTGGGTAACCCATCACTTGTTTTTTACTTATTGGGTTTTAATTATTCACATTTTCTTTTAATTTCATTTATTTAGTAATATTTAAATTTTTAGAGTTGCTACATGAGTGGACTCAAGCCCTCTTCAGCTCTGTTGATAGGCGTTGTTACCATACGAGGATGTCGAGGGCAACGTCGTCTCTTAATTGGAACATCTAAAAGTAAGAAGACAAATTAGCATGGTAAATGGGAGACATGAATACACTAATTTATGGGGGGAAAAGTTGATGCATCTATGGTGTAGAAACATATATAACAAACCAGGCACTAAAATTGGCATTTCATGCTGAACTCTGTGAGGATGAGTTTCCATAGAGTCATTTTGTTGACCACCTATTGAGAACCAACAAAAATTAAAAGCCAAAGTGGAAGTGCATATCCATATGTTTAATAAAATATACTGTTAAATTGAAGCTGAAAACATTTATGTATAGACATGTGTCTATAAAACACATTTAACATGAATCTGTGAACTATTGTTCTAAATACCTTTAGAGGTACCAATGTTTGGATTTTTTGAGGCATTTTTCTGTGCTTGGTTGTCAACTTGCATAACAAACGACAGTAGTCTTGTCTTATTTTTTGGTGGCATTTTCTGCAAAAATAGTAAAATCACTCGTAAGTAATGCAAGGTAGCATATTGGAAGAAAATTATATAAATATATAGCACATATAAGGTAAATAAATACCTATGTGGATAGATTTATTTGTTTTCTACGTGCATCACGCATTTCATTTTTGTTTATTGGGGTAGATGATCCAAGTTTCTCGTCTCACCCACAACACATCACTAGCACTAGTAAGTAAATCTTGTTCTAAAATTGTTGGTTCCATATTTCTCATTACCACCTCATCATCACTTTCACCATCTTCAATTTGACTCACTGGCACGTCATAAGTATCTCGTGGTGTCCACTGACAAACCACACTCCAATCCAACTTCAAGGATCTTTAGAGTAGAAGACTTGTTTTGCTTGAGATGGAAAGATGAAAGGTTCATCTTCAAAACTTGTCCTTGTGATATTCACATAGGTGAACTTGTACTCATCAACCATAATTCAAGATCTCTCATTCATATCATACCAAGTGCATTTGAAAAGATATATAAGCTACAAATTTCCAAAGTGCACTTGTATAATATTTTCCAAAACACCATAATAGATGTTATCCTGATCACCAATGGTTGCAATGCCACTATTTTGGGTAACACATGATCTACTACTTGAATCAGTTTCAAATTTATATCCATTTTTGAAAAAACCTTGATATGAAAAAATATTGTACTTTGGGCCTCGAGCAAGACACATGATTTTTTTAGATACATCATTCTGGCTCCTTAAATGATCAATCTAAGAAAAGATGTATAAATAAAGTAAAGTTAAAATTACTTCATATTACCAGGAAAGTTGAATAAAAAATACTTACATATTCCCTAAACCATCCAACAAACTTTTTATGTTGTTCTAATTGGATCTGATCTTCAGTCCAATTAGAATATGTAGACTTTACAATCTCTCTATGCATCCTACACATAGCCATTGAGATTTTGAATGAATCATAATTAAACAACATTATGAGCTAAAAATGTCTATGGTATATATAAATGAATATATGAAAAATACTTACAAAATAAGGTTGGATTGATGTTGTGTTAAAAAAAAACTGATGCACTTGGAAAGCTTCTTCAGTAGCCAAGGAACTTCTAACCCCTGCTCCAATTGGACCTTCTTCATGTCGCACTAGCCTATTCAACTTAGTCTCCACATCATCGAGGTAACGTGCACAAAAGGTTGCGACTTCTTCCATAAGGTACCCTTTAGCAATGGAGCCCTCAGATTTGTTTCTATTACGTATATAGTTCTTAAGTGTTAGCAGATATCTCTCTATTGATACATCCATCGATATTGCACGGGTCCATCAAGTTTAGCCTCGGTTGCCACATGAATAGTCAAGTGAACCAACACATCAAAAAATGCAGGAGGAAATATCCTGACTAATTTATACAAAATTAACGGAATTGATTTCTCCAGCTTCTCTAATGCTCAAATATCAATGACTTTAGCACACAACTCTCTAAAAACTGAATAATATTCATTCAGCACAAGACCAGTAGATATTGGAATTGCAGTTCTCATGGCTAAGGGTATAAGTTGTTGCATTAATATATGACAATCATGGATTTTCAATCCTATGATTTTTCGCTCTTGCACTTGTACCCGTTAAGAGATATTTGAAGAGAATCCATCTGGCAATTTTTGTAGCAACTTTGAATTTTAAATTTGATAAATGAATTTAA
Source organism: Colocasia esculenta (assembly GCA_014218235.1). NCBI lineage: Eukaryota > Viridiplantae > Streptophyta > Magnoliopsida > Alismatales > Araceae > Colocasia > Colocasia esculenta. The sequence continues at coordinate 11,008 of JACBKR010004685.1, read as the reverse complement.
ATTAAAAATAAAATAGAATAATTAAAACCCATTAAGTGAAAAACAAGTAATGGGTTTTCCTAAATAGTTCATACATGAAGTATTGGGCCCAAAAGCTAAAGCCCATTGTTGGATGGGAGATATTTAAACCAAAATTCGTACCTAAAATATTAATAATCAAAAAGGTTAAGATAATCATATTTCAACTCATAGTTATCTCAATAAGAGTCCTAGGCCTATCCTAATCCCTTTGTCACGAAATTGGAGTTCTCCCCCAGCCAAATATATGGATAAAGGCTAGAAAAGGGTGAGATAATTATGGAAATTCATAGTTGGAAGAGAGGGAATAGTTTTAAGTGTTTAGGAGTCTTAAAATATACAAATACTCTCTTAATTCGTACCAACCCAACCCTAGACCTCTTCTGGAGCTTGGAGGATGAGAAGGAAAGCCCTTAGGATGAGGAGATCAAGGAGGAGAAGGCTAGGAACGAAGAGCTTCTTCAAGTTCTTCACATCTCTTGCCCTAGTAATCAAAGCGCTCAAAGGTAGGCAATCTCTCAAGCAAAAACAAATTAACTTCCACCATAGGGAGACCATGATCCATCTTCGAAAGTCCCATGTTTTCCCCAATTTTTATCATGCCAATTAGGAGTATTTCATGCTCCAAGTCCTCTTAAGATCATGTACCCGACTTGTCATGTTCACCTTAAATCCATGTCTACACTTGATTTCGTGCCCTGAAATTTTTATCTTACATGCTACATAATGTCAAGGATCGAATGACACAATTTTCCCCAATTTCTATCAAGTATCATGTTCGAATTAAATCATTTTTCCATCACTGTGCATGATTTTTAGTTCATAATAAAGAACCTATTGATAGCATGCTTAGATCATGATGGAAGCCTAATTACTCGTCATCGTTGATACATCTAATGTCTAGTTTCATTTAAAACTAATTTAAGAATTTTTTCGTTATGTATACGATTTGATATTAAATTTTAAAGGCCCCTTGTCAAGTCCTTGGAGGACTGGACCGCAACCCAAAGTGACTCAAATCACTTTTGGGTTTCGACCAGGGTCTCTGAGAATGCGACGGCCCGACTGGTTGCCTTCTCACCCTCGTCACGACACAGGCCCACGTCGCGACATGAATGCGATGGCCCGATCCGTCGCATATTGTCTGTCCTATACCGATTGTCTAGAATGCGACAAACCCCGACGTCGCGATTATGGACCGATTGAATAAATTGGCCTGACCCAGTACTTGTGAATGCGACCGACCTATCTGTCGCGATTTGACCACGACAGGTACCCCTGTTGCGATTTGACTGTCTTCTAGAAACCCTAATTTTCCATGCAAACCATGATAATTAATGCTCCCTAATCATGTTTTAACCCCTGTATTACATGGTTATGAATAGTACAACATGATAAAGGGTTTTTTAGAATAATCACATGATTTCATTAATTAAAATGTGTGCACAACCCCTCATGATATCATTGATTTTCTTACACATGCACACACTAAACATGAATCTCTGTCATGAGACTTTACCAAATTACTTAATAATATATCTGGTAATTAAGAGTAATTATTCATGTAAATTTCCCTATTTTATTAAATGAACTTGTCTTCGTTTTGTCGCTTGAATTAGTACCGCTATCGCGTCCCTCTACCTTCGAGCACTCAAGGCATGACGGACAATTGTTTCTATACACACATTATCTTTGCTTGGACGACCTCTCCATTGGGAATACTCCTGACTGGACCAGAAACTCTATGTCAAGGCCTCCGTAAGACTCCTTGGCTTTGGTGGATGTCCATTGCTGACGAGCAGGTTGTACCATCAATACCGATTTTACCCTTAGGGATCAGCATGATCCAACGACTTTAGTTTGTTCTCTCTTACCTTGAAATCATGTCGGACCTCTGGTCTGTTTCATAGCACGACCATTGGGTGGTTAGTGACTTCTACCGGACTGCCGGCACACGGTCGTGAGTTGTGTGCAACTGTTACTATCACCATTTATCGTCGTTTTATGAATATGACCTCGTTCTCATCTACTCCCTTTACACTCTCATCTATTCACATTCTCTCTACATTCTCATCTATTCTTCAATTACTCTTATCTATTCTTGGTACTCTATTTGGCCATCCATTTGATTGACTAAGATAACAAACATAATCATGCTAGGCAACATTATAAAGGGCTCGATCTGGTCCTGGGAGGTGCACCCGAAAGGCTATAACTCACGGGGGTTTAATGATCGGGTGATCGGCATAACACCCAAGTTCCATACTATCAAGATTTAATAGAAGACAATCAATCACTATACTATATTCTCTCGGTTGATTAGAAGTTCAATGACAAAGTGCTATCTCGACTAGTGCACTTTTGTGCAAACGTTATACACTATCTCGTTATATGGTCAATCCGTTATCATGCTAGTTGTGCTATTTTCATGTGAAATTACTATTGTTCTCTTGCTATCGTTACATTACTCTCTTGACTATACATTGATCGTTCTCTATAGTTATCCTACTTGACAAGACATTAATCACTTAAAGCGAAATTAATCACTTAAAGCATGCCTATTTATACGAGATATTAAGTCCTATTGGGCAATTATCACTCATCCTACGCTATTTATTTCATGTGTTTCAAATGAGTCTGATGGTGACTATCACACGCACGAGGATGGGGATGAGCAAGACTAAGTGTGACCAGTCATTTCAACAATCAAAGCTTTTAGTAATTAGTTAGATGGATAGTAGTTGTTTTGTTTTGAATAAAGTACTCTGGGCCCACAATTTTGGCTCTGAATTAGTGAATGTAATAGAGGATTAGTGGAATTATCAATAAAGGTGGATCATTTAGCATTATTCCGAGTTGTGCTATGGCTTGATGTCTATTTCTCACTCTATACTATTTATTTAACTATTTATCACTCTGATATTCTGCGTCGGAGCGTTATAGTTTTATGGCATCAAAGCCTAGGTTGTTCTTAAGTATAGGATGATCTAGGATTGACCTGCCTCGACTAAAATCAATTATCCTACCTATGTGAGATACGAGTAGAACCATGTGTAATAAGTTAAAATAAATTCACAAACGCACAAACTTAGTGCAACCTTAATATCTTACATTAAATTTTCTTTTGAAGGAACTTAGAACATAGAAATGGCAGCGGAGTGTGCTCAACTCCGTGACATGCAACAAACCATCCAGGAGCTCACTTGAGCATTATTTCAAGCTGCTCAAGGCGGTGGAAATCGAGAAGCTGGGGATTACATAGGAATTTCAAAGCATGAACCAGCCTCGTTTCAGTGGGACCACAGATCCGATGAGGCTGAACACTGGCTGAAAGAAATTGAATGCATTTTCTGCGTCATGCAATGCGCGAATGGTGACAAAATGCTGCTCGCTACTTTTCAGTTAGAAAGAGACGCCCGTGCGTGATGGGAGTCTGTGAGGCCACGCGGGCAGATGTAGAATTCACCTGGGATGAATTCAAGGAGTAGTTTAACTCCAAGTATTTTTCTAAACAAGTCCAGGAGAGGAAAGCTAGCCTCTGAATTTGCTGCATTGAAACAAAGGAACCTCACAGTGGCTGAATACCAAGCTCAATTTTCCCGATTGGCACGATATGCCAACCATCTCGTCAGCACTGAGAAAATGAAGGCGAGGTGTTTCCTTAATGGGCTCAAGCCTTCTTATATCACCTGAAGGGTTGCGGAATTCCCAATATGGTAATCTAGAAGGGGGGTTGAATAGATTACTGTCTCTTAAAAACTATTATCACGTTCTTTTTTTCTTAAAGCACAGATTATCAAGACAGTATCAAGATCTAAACTATGTGTAGATGATGTAGAAACCTATCTAGCGTGTGAATATGCAACGTGTCTATCAAACATCTATCGTAGAAACGATCAAACCACGAGACACGCAGATTACGTGGTTCGGAGTACACAACAGTGTATCCTACGTCCACGGCACACACACACACTCAAAATAGACTGCTTATGAGCGAGTTGGTGACTACAACTCACACACACACGTGTTTTCTGATTTGCACCCACGATCAGAACAACACACACACGTGATCTCAAGCACAAGAGACGCTGAATCACACAAACACACACACGTTGATGAGAATTATGAAACAGGAAGAGTTCAGAGTATAGGAGTAAATCCTGATGTGGAACTCTTCTGAGAACACCTGGATGGAGTTCAAATTTTGACTTGACTACTTTGGATTGATGGAGAAGGTTGAATCCACGACAATCTATCTCAGTACTGCAGGATCAACAGATCTTTCGGTCTCTGCACTGCAGACTTGAAGCAGAGCAGCAGCAACTCTTTTCTCTTGGACTTGGCTTAGGGTTTTTGGTTGTGGCTGCTTCTGTACGAGATTCTCTTCAAAAGGATGCTTATATAGTTGTGTTTTCATGTGGAGAGTCGTGGGACTTGAAAACACAATCTGGATATGAAGGAAGGTTTCCGTATTTGAAGATCCTCTGCGTCTGTCAACAGGTGCTGAGTGTCTGTCGACAGATTGCAACAGATTTGCAATAGACAGACTTCAGGTTGCTCTGGCCTGTGGCATCTGTCGACAGGCGACACTTATCTGTCTACAGGCAGAGTCAGTTTTGCCAAAACACAAAACTCTGGCATTTCTGTCTGTGACATCTGTCGACAGGTCTCTGAGCATCTGTCGACAGGTGTTCTCAGTACTTTTCTGTCTGATCACAACTGTGTTATCTGTCGACATATGCCTTTGGGTCTGTCGATAGGTACATGTATACACTATACTTGTGATCATTTTCTCATGATTTGAGAAGGCTTGGTTATATGCCTTGTACCTACATGATAAAACATGTATAGTTAGGTATAATGAAGACATAGATACCAATATGTATCATGTTAATGACATGTATGAAACCTCATTCAACTCATTCATCATTAAAACATTGTTTGACTTTCATTTATCACTAGAATGTGATTCACTTAGTTTCCAGAATATGAACCCAACATCACCCAACTTGCACCACCTGACATTCAAGTCTATGCCGACATGGTCAAGAAGGCCCATTTCTGGAGGATGTGACCGATCTCACTGATCGCATCAAAGGTAGAATTGTCAAGAAGGAACAAGCAGCAAGTTCCTCAAGCAAACCCACCAACGGCAACAAACGGTCGTTCAACATCACCGACGGGCCAAGCCAAGAGCGGAAGCCCAAGGTCTTTACCCCCTCAGCCCCAAACAAGCACAAGTGCAAGCATTGCAACAAGCTTAGTCACACTGCTGAAGACTGGAGGAAAGTAGGTGCGTGCCTACATTGCGGAGTCGAGAACATCGCATTCCCGACAAGCATTTGCTGATAGCCTAAATGTTAAACCTGCATCTATGGGATTTGATTTTCCTGTCACCACCCCACTGGGAGAGAAAGGTAAATTGAACAAATATTTTCCTTTAGTTGATGTAATGATTGGAGAACTCAATCTAAGAGCCGACCTAGTGTGTATGCCCATGGAAGTCTATGATGTCATATTGGGAGCCGATTGGCTATCCACTTATGGGGCTTGTGTCGATTGTAAAAGAGGGAAGATTTCATTTAGTGAATTCCCTAAGTTGACCTTCACTGGACGTAGACACAAGAGGCACTTGTCTCTCATCTCTGTTATTCGTGCACAAAGTATGATTAGAAAAGGTTGTGTGGCATTCCTTGCCGCTATGATAGTCGAAAAGAAAGCACCTAAGGTAGCAGACATACACATAGTGCAAGAAAACTCCAACGTTTTCCTCGATGAGCTGCCAGACATTCCACTTGAACGAGATGTGAATTTTCTATCGATCTAACCCCTGGAGCTGCACCGGTGTCACGTCACCCCTATAGAATGTCTCCTGTGGAATTGAAGGAGCAATTGATGGAGTTGCTGGAGAAAGGTTTCATCAGACCGAGTACTTCTTCCTGGCCGCACCCATTCTATTTGTCAAGAAGAAGGATGGATCTATGAGGTTATGCATTGACTACAAGCAGTTGAACCAGCTGACTATCAAGAACAAATATCGTCTGCCTCACGTCAATGAATTATTTGATCAAATATCTGGAGCTAAGTATTTTTCTAAGATTGACCTTAGGTCTAGATATCATCAGATGAGAATCAAAGATGTGGATATTTATAAGACGGTTTCCAGGAGCAGGTATGGACTTTATGAATTGGTAGTCATACCTTTTGGACTAACCAATGCTCCTGCAGCCTTCATGAAATTAATGAACAACATCTATCGGCCTTACCTCGAGAAATTTGTCGTGGTATTTATTGATGATATTCTTATATATTCCAAGACCAAAGAAGTGCACGAGGAGCATCTGAGGATCACTCTACAGATCTTACGCGACAACAAGCTCTATGCTAAATTGAGCAAGTGTGAGTTTTGGCTCAAGGAAGTCTCATTTCTAGGCCACGTCATATCCAAGGACGGTATTTCTGTTGATCCTTCCAAGGTAGAAGTTGTACTTAACTGGGAGAGACAAACCAATGTTATAGAGATTAGAAGCTTTTTGGGACTGGCTGGCTATTACAGGCGGTTCATAAAAGATTTCTCCAAGATTGTTGTACCTCTTACTCACCTTACGTGAAAGGAGAACCCCTATGTTTGGAGCAAGGAATGTGAGAAGAGTTTTCAGACATTGAAGAAATGCTTGACTTCTGCACCTGTTCTCGCATTACCTGTTGAGGGCGAAGGATTCTCAGTCTACACTGATGCATCTGGAATTGGTCTAGGCTGTGTTTTAATGTAGAATGAGAAAGTGATAGCTTATTCATCTAGACAGTTGAAGCCTCATGTGGTCAACTACCATGTCCACGACCTAGAACTAGCTGCAGTTGTATTTGCACTCAAGATCTGGAGGCATTACCTCTATGGAGAGCAATTCATTGTCTACTCCGACCACAAAAGTTTAAAGTATCTATTCTCTCAGAAGGAGCTCAATATGAGGCAAAGAAGATGGTTGGAATATCTGAAGGATTTTGATTTCAATATTCAATAACACCCTAGCAAGGGTAATGTTGTAGCAGACGCTTTTAGCAAGAAGCCTGTGGCATCCTTATCTTGCTTAGTCATGGGCGAGATGCAACTGTTAGAACAATTCACTAGTCTGAACACAAACATTGAGCAAAGAAGTGACCAGGTGCTGGTTTCTAATCTTAGGGCACAACTCGACATCTTTGTCGAAATCAGGGATCAACAAGCAAACAATCCATTTCTAATCTGAGTCAAGAAAAAAGCTAACAGACCAGACTTCTCCATCACTGAGGATGGGAGATTGATATTTCAAGGCAGGATCTGTATGCCTGACAATGAAGATTTGAAAATAAAGGTTATGGATGAAGCTCACAAGACCAAGTACACAATTTACCCAGGTGCAACCAAAATGTACCAAGACATGAAATGGTCATTTTGGTGGCCAAACATGAAGCGTGAGGATGCTGAGCATGTCGCGCACTACCTCACATGTCAACAAGTGAAAGCAGAGCACCGATGTTCTACGGGGGTACTCAGACCTCTGGACATACCAGAATGAAAGTGGGAGAGCATTGGCATGGACTTCATCATGGGTTTACCCCGAACTCGTTGTGGACTCAATGTTATTTGGGTCATAGTGGACCGACTTACTAAGTCTGCACATTTCTTAGCAATCAAGAGTACCTGGAGTGTGGATGTATTAGCTGCATTAGATGTAAAGGAGATTATGAGACTATATGGAGTCCTTGTATCTATAGTCTCAGATCGTGACCCAAGATTCACCTTTCGTTTTTGGAAAGGACTTCAAACTGCACTGGGTACTAAACTTAACTTTAGTACTACATTCCATCCACAGACAGATGGGCAGATCGAGAGGACAAACCTGATCGTGGAAGATATGCTGCGAGCATGTACCATAGATTTTGAAGGATACTAGAATGAACAATTATCACTGATGGAATTTTCCTACAACAACAACTACCAAGCCAGTATTAAGATGGCACAATTTGAAGTTTTGTATGGTAGAAGCTCTAGATCACCGGTATGCTGGAGTGAAGTAGGTGAACAACAATGGTTGGGACCTGACATTTTACAAAACACTAGTAGAGACATGCAGATCATCAGAGATAGAATAAAAATAGCTCAATCCAGGCAAAAGAGTTATGCAGATAAAAGAAGAGAGACTTAGAGTTTCAAATCGGAGATCATGTACCACTCAAAGTATCCCCAACCAGAGGATTTCAAAGATTTGGAACCAAAGGCTAGTTAAGGGCAAGGTTCATTGGCCCATTTGAAGTACTTGAGAGAGTTGGTGAAGTGGCTTATCGTCCAGCTTTATCTCCACAGTATTCTACCGTACACAATGTTTTCCAAGTATCTATGCTAAGAAAGTATGTACACGACCCATCTCATATAATAAGCTATGACGATATAGTCCTGCACAAAGATATGACCTATGAAGAGAAGCCAGTCAGAATACTGGACAAGAAGGTAAAACAATCGCAAAATCAACCTATATCCGTGGTGAAGATACTCTCGAACAATCATGGAGTAGAAGAAGCCACGTGGGAACCCGAAGCAACGATGAGATGGAACTATCTGGATCTGTTCAGTAAGTCATTCTTCCTCTCATGATCACATTAATTTGGGGGAAAAATTCTTTTTAAGAGTGGGAGGATGTAGCAACTCTGAATTTTAAATTCGATAAATGAATTTAAATTAAAAAGAAATATAGAATAATTAAAACCCATTAAGTGAAAAACAAGTAATAGGTTTTCCTAAATGGTTCATACATGAAGTATTGGGCCCAAAAGCTAAAGCCCATTGTTGGATGGGAGATATTTAAGCCAAAATTCGTACCTAAAATATTAATAAATAAAAAAGGATTAAAAGATTCATTATTTTAACTCATAATTATCTCAGCAAGAGTCCTAAGCCTATCCTAATCCCTTGCCATGAAATTGGAGTTCTCCCCAAGCCAATTAGATGGATAAAGGCTAGAAAAAGGTGAGATAATTATGGAAATTCATAGTTAGAAGAGAGGAAGAGTTTTAAGTGTGTAGGAGTCTTAAAATATATAAATACTCTCTTATTTCATACCAACCCAACCCTAGACATCTTCTGGAGGTTGGAGGATGAGAAGGAAAGCCCTAGGACGAGGAGATCAAGGAGGAGAAGGCTAGGAACGAAGAGCTTCTTCAAGTTCTTCACATCTCTTGCCCTAGTAATCAAAGCGCTCAAAGGTAGGCAATCTCTCAAGCAATAACAAATTAACTTTGACCATAGGAAGACCATGATCCCATCTTCGAAAGCCCCATGTTTTCCCCAATTTTTATCATGTCGATTAGAAGTATTTCATACTCCAAGTCATGTTAAGATCATGTACCTCACTCGTCATATTCACCTTAAATCCATGTCTATACTTAATTTCGTGCCATGAAATTTTTATCATACAAGCTACATGATGTCAAGGATCGAATGACACAATTTTCCCCAATTTCTATTAGTATCATGTTCGAATTAAATCATTTTCCCATCACTGTGCATGATTTATAGTTCATTATAAAGAACCTATTGATAGTATGCCTAGATCATGATGGAAGCCTAATTACTCATCACTGTTGATACATCTACATGTCTAGTTTCATTTAAAATTGATTTCAGAATTTTTTGTTATGTATAAGATTTGATATTGAATTTTAAAGGCCTTTGTGTCAAGTCCTTGGAGGACTGGACCGCAACCCAAAGTGACTCAAATCACTTTTGGAGTTCGGCCTGGGTCTCTAAGAATGCGACAGCCTGACTGGTCGCGACACAGGCCCACGTCGCAACATGAACGTGATGGCCCAACCCGTCGCATTCTGTTTATCCTATATCGATTGTCCAGAACGCGACAGACCCCGACGTCGCGATTATGGACCGATTGAATAAAATGGCTTGACCCAGTACTTATGAATGCGACCGACCTACCCGTCTGATTTGAACGCGACAGGTACCCCCGTCGCGATTTGACTGTCTTCCATAAACCTTAATTTTCCATGCAAACCATGATAATTAATGCTCCCTAATCATGTTTAACCCCTGTATTACATGGTTATGAACAGTACAACGTGATAAAGGAGTTTTTAGAATAATCACATGATTTCATTAATTAAAATGTGTGCACAACCCCTCATGATATCGTTGATTCTCTTGCACATCCACACACTAAACATGAATCCCTGTCATGAGATTTTACTGAATTTACTTAATAATATATCTGGTAATTAAGAGTCAATTATTCATGTAAATTTCCTTATTTTATTAAATGAACTTGTTAGAGCACTCAAGGCATGACGGACAATTGTTTCTATACATACGTTATCTTTGCTTGGATGACCTCTCCATTGGGAATACTCCTGACTGGACCAAGAACTCCTTGTCAAGGTCTCCGTAAGACTCCTTGGCTTTGGCACACGTCCATTTCCGACGAACGGGTTGTACCATCAATACCTATTTTACCCTTAGGGATCAGCATGATCCAACGGCCTTAGTTTGTTCTCTCTTACCTTGAGATCACGCCGGATGTAGTACCCCGAAAAATCCATTAATTAGAAATTATGGATAAATTGAAATTTTATCAATTAATAAATTCAACCAGTTAAAAAGGTACGCATTATTATTGCATGCGTATAAACCCATATAAATATTTCATAAAATTAGTAGTTGTACTTTAAATAATGTTCTCTAATGACCCATCATGAAATTTGGGCACAGAAAAATCATTTAGACTTAGTTTAAGAATTTATGCGACTTATCAGCATAATTAGGGAATAAGTCGGAGAACTCATTATTTTATGAGCTAAAGTGGATTATAAATTAAAATAAATGAATGAGTAGACTTTAAATAATATGGGTTGATAGCCTATTATGATATTTGGACCAAGGGACAATCTTGGCCCATGAATAAATTCTTTAATAAAGAGGATATTTGAAAACTCATAAGTATGTGAA
>JACBKR010004684.1:0-22204 GCA_014218235.1 Colocasia esculenta | reverse complement strand
TTTACATTTTGTGCAGGTAGTGGTGCCTTCCAAAAGTTTGATGTATATTCTTGTTCGCTCTCTCTCCTACATCTTAATTTCTTGCCTTCTTTTCCCTCTCCATTCACCACAAATATGCATGTGTAAATATTTGTATATATATATTTCATGTAAATAGGTATGTACAATGTATATGTTTGTGTGTCTTTATGTTATGCGAAATAGATAGATATGTGTGTGTATGTATTAGTGGATATATTATTTATATGTTTATATATTAATATATGTATATGTGTATATATATGATCTTTATTTATATATGCATGGGTATATATTATATCTATGTGTGTGTTTGTAAATACCCACCACACCCAATATAATGCATACATACATAGATGTATATATGAATATTAATACTCATAGTAATTTATATATATGCACACACCACACTCTCTCATACACATATCTCTGTCCTCCCTGCTTAACCCCCACAACTAACAATCTACACCACACATTTTCCTGCACTAAAATACCACCCATGGCAGATATATGTATGAGTGCCATAATATATATATATATATATATATATATATATAATTATATATATATGTTGTGTGTGTGTGTGTGTGTGTGTGTGTGTGTGGGCACGTGAGTATATATTAAATAAATATATCTGTGTATGTGTCTATATTTATAAATATGTGTATGTGTTTATATTTAAATATATATGTATGTGAGTACATTTAAATATGTGTGCACCTCATTCTCCTACCCAAAACCCAACCATCCACCTTCTCACCATGCTCCTCCCATGCACACACCTCACACCTCCTTTAACCACCATCACCTTGAAGCAGCCATCCTCCTACCTCCTCTCACTCACATGCACACACAACACCCTCACCTCCACTCACACTCACTATATATTTATATATTGTGGAGGTATTTTTCTGTTTGGGCTGGAACCAAACGAGCCTACACTTGGAGACAGGGAAGACGTCCGCCGATAGTGAGCGAATGCCTGCAAAACCAGAACCAGATCAGGGGGGAGCCCGGTTGAAGAACCGGGGAGAACCCTCCGATGCCTAAGTCAGTTGACTGTAAATGAGGCTTAGAGAAGAAGGGTTCAGTGTTGTGTGAGAGCGGTGTGAGTAAGATCATGTACCTTTGCATGGAGATCACCTGGGCCTTTTATAGGCGAAGGTGTCGAAGGGGTAAAGGGAAACATCCCCCCGACTGTTACCGAAAAGGGCGTGCCAGTTGGAGCCCTTGGAGGGGAGTCATGCGTTGAGGCGCCCTTTGAGGGACCCTGCAGTTAATGCACTACTTGATCGTGGGGTGCGTGCCACGTCCTGGGCGTAACCGTTGCTGTTTGGGGATGAATTTTTCACGCTCCTCATGCTTGGGAGGTATCGACCGGGGGACTGCTCGGGTCACTGGACCACCTGCTCGGTGCTTGGAGTTGACAAAGTTGAGTATACTTCGAGTCGTGCTGTTCGGTAGGAGATGCCCGGGCCGCATACGCTACAGGGTGTTCGGGGATCACCCCTGGGGCCTGAAGATGCTCTGCTCGGGGCTCCTGTTCGGAGTCAGCAGGTTGTGCTCAGGGACGCGTGGCGCCTGCGAGGAGTGCCGTGTAGGGCTGTATTGGGCCATGATGGGCTCTAGGGGTCTAGGTGGTTAGAAATAGCCACCACACTTGCCCCCCACGCCTTCGAGTTGGTTCGAGAACCGGAGCACTCGAGGATGGAAGTCTGCTCGAATGTCTTTCTGGCATTTAATGCGATGCCGACCTCGAACATGCAAATGACGGCGAGGCAATGTTGTCCGATGTTTCTCCTCGAGGCGAGAGAAATCCATGATGAACAGGTGATGTGTCAGCTGGGAACTTCACGCGGTACACCCGAACGTTCACTTGGAGCGGGGGGAACGCCGTTTTGGCTCTTCGATTTCGTGCTGTCCTTCATTTATAAGTGAGAGTGGGCGAAGGCGGGAGCCCATACCTTCCACCCATTTCAAAAAAGCTCACTTGCCCCCCAAGCCTTCTCGTCATCTTCTTCTTCGCGTTCTACGCCTCCTCCTCCGTTTGCCGTTTCTTCTAGTTTGGCGATGACATCCAAGGGAAAGGCTACCCTGGTCTCCGGATGAGTGGCATGACACCGGCTGGAGCTCGAGGGCCAAGGTGCTGCCACTATGAAGGCTCCAGAGAGCTTTCGGATCGTCGACGATCGTTATGGCGAAGGAGGAGGAGTCGCACCTGGTGAACAAACCAGGTTGCTTCGCCCTCTCGTCGACCATATGGAAGTAGGGTTCCGACTGCCGTTGCCGGAAGTGGCGAAGGCGCTGCTGAACAGATGGGGAATTACACCATCCAGCTCACGCCCAATTCATGGAGGACAATATGCATCTTCTGCATCGTCTGCTGACTTCGGAAGGTTCGCGACTCGGCGGAGGTCTTCAGGGCTCAGTTCGATCTTTCGGCCTCGCCAACTGGGGCCAGTGGTTTACTATACCAAACATCACGCAGACAGGATGTAGATCGCCCTGCGAAGAAGCATTCCAACAACAAGGGTTGGATGCACAGACTTTTCTTGTCAGGCGTCGCGACGGTGCGCCGGAGTTTGGTTTCCGACCAGAATCCAGACGCCAAGGAAGGAAGCTTATCCCTTCCTAATCCAAGGCGAGGCGAAAGCTTCAGATTGCCTAAACCGAGAGCTACCGTGCGGAACGACGACGGTTATCTGACGGAGTTCCAACTCGTCGAGCATGGTTTAAGCAGACCATGGAGTAAGTATCAAACGTGTCCCGCTTGTTGGTCCGTCAGGGGGATTTTGATGATTTCCTTTTGTTTGCCAGCTGCTGAGGAATTGGCCGCTGGTCGGAATACGGAAGCCATGGAGGATTACGCCGAGAAGATAGCGGTCACCGTGCACCTATTATATGAGGGTGACGATGTTGCTGCCGTGGTGAGGATTCCCACTACGGTGAGGGTTTTACCGCGGTGACAACCGCAGTTGTGGCACCATCCATTGCCATGGGGCAGCTGTGCCTAGTCCTCGGGTCCCCGAAGAGAGGCCCAAGAAGATCCGGCTGAAGAAGAAGGCCGCTAAGGTGGGGGTGCGATCCGTGATCGAAGAAGGGGAAGCAACAGGGAATCTCCGACAGGAAGAAGGGGCCAGCAACGACAGGCAGCGGTCAACCGCAGAAGATGCCGAAGACGGAGAGGCGGAAAACCAGCCTCGGGCGCCGAAGAGGAGGAGGCTGGTAAAGAATACGCGCCAAGCGGCCGAAGATGAGGCCGAAGGAGAAGCCGAAGAAGAGGGGGCTCCACAACTTGTAACGCGGCGGTGGCGTGAAGTCGAAAGGACGACCGAACAGACCAGGCCGCAGATTTTGGGACAAACACGGCCCCCATCAAGGGAAGGGGTCTATTCCGAGTTCAGACTCGTCATGGTGAGCGACGGGTCCGAGAGCTCCACTGGGGAGCCAGCGAGGTCATCAACGCCTTAAGGCCAGTTGAAGGGCGAGGTCATCAACGCCTTAAGGCCCTGTTGAGGGCGAGTGAAGAGGAAGCTGCGGCGAGGGCTTCAAATACTGCAGCCACCGTGCAGACCGCGGCGGAAGGCGAAGCTGTCTCCGCCCAAGGACCGGCCTCGGAGGGGCCGACGAGGTGGCCCAAGAAGTGGGTGTGCCAGGGGAGAGCACGACCCTCTATCCCCCCAACGCAGCATCGGTTGAGATTCCAATGCAAACAACTGCTGCGGTCCTATGAAGCCGAGGGGACGACCGAGACCGAGGAGGGAGGACCTAAGGGGCCCCCTACCCCCACGAAAAGCTTTGAGGGGGCGACTGCGGTGGGCGTCTTTAGGTGGTCGGAGGAGGAGACCGTTGCTGGGCAGACCAACACCGTCGTGGAGGCCCGAACTACCTCCGAAGATGACCCCCTTCTGCTGTCAAAATCACTGAAGGCTAAGGCCTGTTACCACCTTCAGTGTCAGCACTGGAAGCATCCCTGGAGGGCTTCGAAGGAGTACGGCCAGAGACCTCCCCCCGCGTCCCTCCGCATCACAGTTGGAAGTGCTGGCGCGATGCCAGGGGTGAGCCCGGAGGACACTCCCGAAGGCTCAGGGGAAGTCTACCGGGCGAGTAGCCGCACCGAGGAGGAGACCGAAGAGGACGTCGACGTAGAAGCGCTATCGGCCAGTTTTAAAATCGATGGCCGTGCTGAAGCAGCTTGCCATGCAAGCCGAAACCACAAGCAGATGTGGGAGGCTGAATATGCATTCTGCAAGGAGCTCGAAGCACAACACCAAGCCCAACGGGCAGCACTACAGAAGGAAGTGGAGAGTTTGTGAACGGCGCTGTGTGCCTCCGAGCTGGAACGGGAGGTTGCTCGGGCGGAGAAGGAGGCACTTTCCAAAGTGCTTTCTGAAGCCGAGACGCGAGGTGTTGCCAAGTGTAAAGCGGGCCAGACTTCAAGGAAGACTTAGAGCAATACGACGCGCTTTGCTACAAAGTCGGCCTCGAAGCTGGAGAAGACCGAGGACGCCGCTTAGCCACATCGAGCACGCCCGTGAGGCCTTTCAGGCTGCCGTTCAGGAGTGCCGGTGCCGGACCCAAGATCTGCGCCTGGACGAAGTGCAGCTGTGCACTTCCAGTCGGGGCGGATGACTTATGGGGGCGCTGGTCCCTCCGAACAAGCCCTTGAATGTATCTACACTTTTATAGCTTGGCTCCAAAGAGCCTCTTGTAAAAAGCCTGAATAGATCTTTCCACTTTAATGGCTTTCCTTTTTCTATCTCCTTCCCTTACACTCGTTCTGTCTGAATCGGAATTCGTTCGGTCGTTTGGAAAGGTTCGCAGTTACCGCGCAGGCCGTTAGGGACAATTAGAGTCCCAACTAGGGGTGTACACGGAATGCTTTTTGAGGCGTCATTTATCCTTGTGAGTTGAAGGCTTGAAGTAAGGATATTTCAGACATCGCCTTAAGCCGACCAAGAGAATGGGAAAAAGAGAAGTAGGATGCCGATCATGAGGCTTTACAGATAGTAAGCTTTAAGTTAGATACATGACAGGTCCTGGGTATCGCTTCGCCACTAGGAGTAGTAAGCTTATAGGAGCCTTCCCAAGGACTTGAGTGACCTGATAAGGTCCTTCCCATTTCGGGGCGAGCTTGCCGACTGCTCGTCGGGGGTCCGATGCCGAGCAGCGGCGCATGACCATGTCACCTTCGAAGAAGCGCCGTTCCCAAACTCGGGCGTTGTAATATGCGCGAGTCGTTATTGATAGGAGACCAGTCGAATGCTGGCGTCACCTTGACGTTCACCAAGCAAGTCTAGGTTCTCCCTAAGTGCGCAGTTGTTGGCGGCTTCATCGAAGTGAGTTGTCCGGATCGTAGGGAGAGCTACTTCCATAGGCACAATAGCTTCAGAGCCGTAGGCCAAATGGAAGGGAGTTTCACCGGTTGCCACTCGCGTTGTTGTTCGGTGGCACCATAATACGTTAGGGAGCTAGTCGATCACGAACCTCCTGCAGCTTCAACTCTCGTGCGGATCCCGTGCAACAGTGTTCGGCTGGCGTTTTCAACCAACCCGTTTGCCTGGGGATGTGCGGCGGAGGTGAAATGGTTGTAGATACCGAGCTCGAAGCATCTCTGCTTAAAGAAGGTGCTGTCGAATTGCTTCCCGTTGTCTGAAGTGATCACTCTTGGGACGCCGAATCAGCACAAAATGTTCTTCAGACGAATTCCAGGCAGCTTGCTCGGTGATCGTGGCCACAGGTTCTGCTTCGATCCACTTGGTGAAGTAGTCGATAGCCACGAATAGGAACTTCTTTTGTCCTTGGGCTCCAGGAAAGGACCAAGATGTCGATGCCCCATCTGGCGAAAGGGCGAGGTTCGAACAGGGTATGAAGTTGTTCAGCAGGCTGCTTGATAAGCTGCTCGAACTTCTGACATTTCGAACACCTTCTGACGAAGGACATGCAATCCTTCTGTAAGACCCGCCCCCCCTTGGGCCCTGTGGCCCCGTCCTCAGGGTCGCGACATGCTCCCTGGTTGCGATGTGGTCGCGACAGGGAGACCGTCGCGATAAGGTTTGAGTCGCGACGACCAGGGCTGTCGTGTTTTGGTCGTGGTCGCGACGTCCGATGGCGTCGCGACGGCCCTTCTGACAGACGTGACCAGTGTCCTTTCTGTCAGAACGGCTCTGTCGGGTGTCAGGCGCACGTGCGTGAACGCGACGTGGGCACCCGTCGTTATCGCTTTCCTGGTGTTCGAGGTTTTGACCCGCTTTTTGGGGTCGCGGCAGAGGCGACCATCGCGATAAGGACGCGACGCCTAGGGGCGTCGCGACGAGAGTCTTATCGCGACATGTCGCGCCTTCGCGTTCTGGGGGCCGCCGGGTTAAAACCCAAGGCCGCGCCCCATTTTCCCCCTCTCGCTCTCTCAGCTCTCTTTCTCCCCTCTCTTCCCCTCTCGAGTTTCTCGTGCAGTTTTGGCGGATCGTGGTGCTTGGGGCATCCGTGCTGAGGTGGTGTTGTCCCGCTCGTGCAGGGGACGTGTTCGTGCCGTTTGGAGCGAGGAGGAGGCATCCTTTCCTATGAGAAGGCCCTAACGGGTTCGTTCTTCGTGTGGAGGTAGGGGACCCTTGATCCTCTCGCCCTAAGCATGCTCCCTTCCCCCTCTACATCGTGTTTCCTCTGTGGTTTGCTCGAGGTTG
This sequence comes from Colocasia esculenta, assembly GCA_014218235.1. NCBI lineage: Eukaryota > Viridiplantae > Streptophyta > Magnoliopsida > Alismatales > Araceae > Colocasia > Colocasia esculenta. Next base: position 15,506 of record JACBKR010004684.1, on the reverse strand, counting down.
AGTGAGGTTTCCCTTCGAGTGTAGATCCATGTTCGTGGGTTTTAAGGGTGGTTTGGATGCTTTAATGGCTTTCTTGCATGTTGAGCATGATCCCCTCCCCCTTGTGTGGTTGTTCCCCATTTTTGGGGGGTCCCGGAGGGGTTGCTCCGGAACCCCCCCTCTCTCTGTGAACGCGACGCTCGTGGAGGTCGCGATCTGGTCGCGACGGCCTGGCCGGTCGCGACGAGATCGCGACGCTCGTGGAGGTCGCGACGGCCTGGCCGGTCGTGACGAGATCGCGACGCTCGTGGAGGTCGCGATCTGGCCGCGACAGTCTAGCCGGTTGCGACGAGATCGCGACGCTCTTTGGTGTCGCGACCTGGTCGCGACGGTCCGATACGTCACGACCCCAACCGTGAGACAGGTTCTTGGTTTTCGCCATTTCCGTTCCTTTACTGTACCGTGGCACCTGTGCTAGTTCCTAGTACGGTCTACGCTAGTCTTTTGCCCGGGGCTTAGCACTTGAGGGCTGTCCCCGGTGAGAGGTTGTTACCGTTGCCTGGGACCCCCATCCTCGGGAGCCTGTTGAGGGAGTACTCCGGGCTACGAGTGCGCTCGAGTGGCAGCCACCAGGCGGACTCTGGAGCTTAGGGAAAACAGTGGTTAGGACAGTGGCGTGTGAGTCACTTGCAGAGCTCTCGTGGGTGGTCTGGGACGCCGAGGCAGTTAGGAGTTCTACCGGCGCAGGCCAGCCAGTCCTTCTTCTCACTGCATCACTCTTTGCGGCCCAGAACCGCTTAGAGAGGCCAGGCGTGGGACCGTAGTCCAGCCAGACTACGGCGGTTACTGTTGTGTTACTTGTGTCCTACCTCGCTCTAACGAGACGTGAGGGTCAGGACCCGGGGAGGATAAGACGTCGGTGGATGCACCTGACCGTGACTAGTGGTAGTGCTTCCGTAGCTATGTTCTTTGTCCAGGCGGAGTTCCCTCCGTCTGTGTTTGCTAGCCGTGTGGTGGTCACGACGAGTAGTCGTACGGAGTTCCGACCGCGTGTACCTTCCGTACCGTGCTAGTTGTAGTTTTGCTTCCGCACTCCGTTTGTAGGTAGAAGATATAAAATGCTGTCATTCATTTGATATATATATTTTTCTCTTGCCTGTTTAGAGCCAGTAGGAGATTGGTAGTCCCTACCGAGCTTCTGTTGTGAAGCTCATCCCTCCTTTTCCCAGGTGAGACTTTCTCAGCAGCGGCAGGGTGCGCGAGGGCGGAGGAGATGGGGCGGTAGTCAGAGTCCCCATAGCTAGCAGTGGTCCCCCTTGTCAGCGTACGCACCCTCGGGGTATGCCCCTAAGGGACTGTTCTTCCCCTCCTTTTACTTGTACTAGCGTGCGTGCGTTGGGACTGTACTTAGAGCGGCACACAGCGGTCTCACTCTCTTTTCTGTTTCCGCCTGTACGCTTCTAGATCAGTAGTTGACGTTTACTTCCGTTACATATCCTGTTAGACATAGATTATAGCCCTTCGGGTCCCTGGATCCGTGGGCGGTGACCGCGAAATCGGGTCCTCGGCATGGGCTGAGGGTCGGGTTCTCGGGTCGTTACACCTTCTGCAAAGAAGGCCACCAAAATCCTGCTCGGATAATGCTGTGCGCTAGTGTTCTGCCCCCAAGTGGCTTCCGCACAACCCTCGTGAACCTCTTCGGTAGCTAAAAGCGCCTATTCGGGGCTGAGGCACCGTAAGAGAGGTCTTGAGAGCGACCTCCAGTACAACATGCCTTCAATAATGGTGAACCGCTGGGAACACAGCCTAATCTTTCGGGCTTCGCCTTGGTCAGGCAAAAGCTCGCCTCGAAGTAAATAGGCCAGGAGAGGGTCCATCCAGTTCGGAGCTGGAGGGCCAGACTCAACGGCTGCTACATCTACTTCGTGCTCGGTGAAGCGAGCTCTTCAATAAATACGGAGCGAGAAGGGGCGATGTCACCTGAGGACGCCAACTTAGCAAGTGCATCGGCTCGCGCGTTTGCTCCCGGGGGACAGTAGACTTCAAAGTAGAGGAGGCCTTCTGCTCGGCTCTTAACATGCTGGAGGCATGGGCCATGCGAGGCTCCCTTGCTTCGAAGTGTCCGTTCACCTGGCTAACGACCAATTGCGAGTCGCTGAAGACCCGTAGTCGGAGTGCTCCAAGGTGCCTAGCTATTTGGATTCTGGACAGTAGTGCTTCGTACTCGGCAACGTTGTTAGAGGCTAAAAAGCGAAACCTGAGTGCGTATGGGAACTCTAAACCCTCCGGGGAGGTGAGGACCAAGCCGGCTCCACTCCCTGTGTCGCAAGAGGACCCATCCACGTAGAGCTCCCATGGAGGCTCGTCGGCCAATGGAGGGTCCTGCTCGGTAGGGAGAGTGCATTCTGCGACAAAGTCAGCCAGCGCTTACGCCTTGATGGCCGTCCTCGGATGGTAGCTGATGTCGAACTCGCCTAGCTCAATAGCCCATTTGATGAGCCTGCCGGAAGCCTCTGGCCGCTGTAGGATGAGCTTTAACGGCTGATCGGTAAGGGCCATAATGGAATGGGCTTGGAAATAAGGCCTAAGCTTCCGCGCAGCCATGACCAGAGCAAGGGCGAGCTTCTCTACTCGAGGGTACCTTCTTTCAGCTTCTTGAAGGACCCTGCTGATTAGTAGACAGGATGCTGTGCCGCCATCTCTTCTCTGATTAGCACTGCACTGATGGAGTGTTCGGTGACCGAAATGTACACGAACAACGGTTCTCCAAGCACAGGTTTTGAGAGAACAGGTGGGGCCGCTAAATATGCCTTCAGCTCGGTGAAGGCAGCTTCGCAGTCCTCAGTCCACCGTACATGCCCCCCTTGCTGTGAGGTGCCCTTGGGCCTCGCAGCAACTAAAGAAGTTGAAACTCCTTTCGGCTGCCCGGGACATGAATCGGTTGAGTGCGGCGAGGCGTCCAGTGAGTCGCTGGACGTCGCGGACCGTCTTTGGACTGTTCATCTCCAGGATGGCTTGGATTTTCTCAGGGTTGACCTCTATTCCTCTGTTGGATACAAAAAACCGAGGAACTTACCCGAGCGCACTCCGAACGCGCACTTAGAGGGGTTGAGCTTCATGTTATACCTTCGCAAAGTTGCAAAAGTCTCTGCGAGGTCAGAGATGTGGTCAGTGCTCGGAAGCGTTTTGACCAGCATGTCGTCGACGTAGACCTCCATATTGCACCCGATCTGCTGCTCGAACATCTTGTTGACCAACCGCTGGTACGTCGCGCCTGCGTTCTTCAGACCAAAGGGCATCCTGGTGAAACAGTATAAGCCCAGGTCGGTGACGAATGTAGTGGCGTCTTGGTCTGGGGGATGCATGCTGATCTGGTGGTACCCAGAATATGCATCCAGGAAGCTGAGGAGCTCGTGCCCGGACGTAGCGTCTACCAGCTGGTCAATCCGCGACAGAGGGAAGTTGTCTTTGGGCGTGGCTTTGTTAAGATCTTTGTAGTCCACACATATGCGCTATTTGCCATTAGCTTTACGTACGAGGACCACATTGGAGATCCACCTTGGGTAGTGGGCTTCCCGGAGGAGCCCAACTGTTCGGCTTTTGACGACGTGATCATGGATCACGGTCTGCCGTTCTCGGTTGACGGATCGCCGCCGCCGCTGGACCGGTGGAACCTTTGGGTCAGACGAAGGTGATGCACCATCACATCCGGAGAGATGCCCAGAAGCTCGTCATCCGACCACACAAACACTTCTAAATGGCCAAGAGGAAAACCTGTAACGCTGCTGTGTCGCTTCCGAGAGTAGTGAGCCAATATAGAGTACATGTTCGGGGTCGTCATCTATGCGAACTGGAAGAAGATTTTCAACGGGAGCTCCTCGGATGGTAGAAGGCTGATCGGCTTGAGGAGGCACGGTGTGCGAGACTTCGAGAGGTTGCTTGTCCCTTAGTGAGAGGATGTAGCACCGTCGCGATTCTCGTTGGTCGCCGAGCACCTCACCGATCCCATGCGGAGTGGGAAACTTCATCTTCTGATGGAGAGACGAAGGCACCGCCTTGAGCCTGCCGATCAGGCCCCTGCCGAGGATGGCGTTGTAACCAGGCATATTTCGGATGACCAAGAAGTCCACTATCTTGGTCACACTTCTTGGGGCCGTCCCAAGAGTTATTGGAAGGCGAGCTCTCCCCATGGGCTGGACCGAGACCCCTGAGAAGCCAAACAGAGGTGACTCAACAGGGGTGAGCTGGTCGGTTGTTAGTCCCATAAGCAGGTAGCAGTCGTAAGCTAACACATCAGGGGCACTTCCATTATCCACCAGGATCCGACGCACATTACAATGGTTGATGGTGGCCGAAACAACCAGCGCATCAATGTGTGGAGTAGTAACTCCTACAAGATCTTCGTCTGAGAAGGTTATAATCTCCTCGGACGGAGTGCGTGCGGGATTAGAGGATAAGGAGCTTGTCGGGGTGATGTGGCCTATCCACGACATGTACTCGCCAAGCGTAGTCGCGTCGACTCTGAGTACTTCCCCCCCTGCGCCGAAGCCTCCTGCGATCACATTGATCTCCTGCCCGTTAGGCTCGTTGTTGATCGGCTGCTCGGGAGTCCGCTCTCGGCGTCGAGGGTGATCTTCATTGCGGCGCACGAATCGTCCAAGGTAGCCACGCTTGATGAGGGACTCAATCTCGTCCTTGAACTGGCGGCACTCAGAAGTGTCGTGGCCATGGTCGTGATGGAAGCGACAATATTTATTCTGATTACGCCTCTGGGGATTGGAGCGCATCCTCGGTGGCCACCGAACATATGGCTCATCCCGGATCTCCGCCAGGATCTGTTCGGGGGCCACCGTGAGTGGGGTGTAGTCGGTGAAGGGGCGTGGTCGGCACGGTGAATCCCCATTGCGCTGGCCCTTCTTCCGATCTCGATCGGAACCATTGTCGGAGGGCCTCTTCTTATCCGACTGTTCGCCCTGCTCTATTTGGATGGCAGCCAAGCTCTCCTCGCAGGCCGCGTGGCGTTGGGCGATGGAGAGCAAATCGGCCATAGTGGAGGGCTGCTGTATGCCTAGCATCCTCTGAAGGAAGCCATCGCGAGTGCCCTGAATAAGAGCACTGGTGGCCAGAGAAACGTCCAGGCGGGATCTGAAGCGCCTCCATCTGGAACCTCTTGACGAAGTCCCATAGCACCTCGCCCTTCTTTTGCCGAACAGCCAAGAGGGATGCCGCGGTGCCGGCTACGATCTTCCACTGAGGAAGTTGTCCCGAAAGGAATTCTTCAATTAGTGGAAAGAAGAAATGGAACCGGCAGGTAGGGCCTCGAACCATGCCCTGGCGGTTTCTTTGAGGGTGGCCGGAAAGGCCCGGCACTTGGCCGCGTTGGACGCTCCATGGAACACCATGTGTGACTCGAACCCGGGATGTGGTCCGCGGGTCGGTTGTGCCGTCGTACAGCGCGGTGGTGGGCAGAGAGAGCTTGGGGAGACCGAGCTTCCAAGATCTCTGCCGTGAAGGGGGAGCAGAAGGGCAGATCTTCATCCATTGGAGCCTTGCCCTCTGCCCGTTGGACCATCGCGTCCACACGACACTCCAAGTCGACGACGCGGCGCAGGTGCCTAGCCAACTCTGTTCGGAGTGGGCCGAATCTGCACGTCCGGCCTGTGGGAGTTGGCTCCCACGATCGAGCGCGGAGGGCGTGGGGCCACCGTGGAGCGACGGGGGTGAACGACCGTGGCGCTCTGGTGCCCGCTCATCAGACGGGGTGCGGTGCGACCTCCGCGGTGAATCCGCATATTGCTCCTGAAGCGTAGGGGGGCGCGAGATCGTCGGTGAGATGACTCCGCCTGAAGTTCCTGCGGCAGGGAGGCCGCCGGGGCCAGTTGCCTGGCCAACTGGGTCTGGAGGCCCAGGCATATGCCCGGCAGGTGCTGCATTTGCCCCCGGAGTTCTGCTACCTCCAGGGTAGTTGCAGGCACGGTGATGGCGGGCGCAGGGACGTCGCCGGTCGCACCGGTAGGGGCTATGGCGACGTTGATGGGGGGGGGGGACGCTGACGGGAGTCCGCCCGCGACTGGCGGGACCTCGTCATACGGCTTCCAACGTTCTGGTATGAAGATCGCTGCGAGCCATGGCTGTCGCTGATTCCACAGACGGCACCAAAAGTGTGGAGGTATTTTCTTGTTTGGGCTGGAACCATACGGGCCTACACTTGGAGACAGGGAAGATGACTGCCGGTAGCGAGCGAATGCCTGCAAAACCAGAACCAGATCAAGGGGGGAGCCCGGTTGAAGAACCGGGGAGAACCCTCTGATGCCTAAGTCAGTTGACTGTAAATGAGGCTTAGAGAAGAAGGGTTCAGTGTTGTGTGAGAGCGGTGTGAGTAAGATCATGTACCTTTGCATGGAGATCACCTGGGCCTTTTATAGGCGAAGGTGTCGAAGGGGTAAAGGGAAACGTCCCCCCGACGGTTACCGAAAAGGGCGTGCCAGTTGGCGCCCTTGGAGGGGAGTCATGCGTTGAGGCGTCCTTTGAGGGACCCTGCAGTTAATGCACTACTTGATCGTGGGGTGCATGCCGCGTTGTGGGCGTAACCGTTGCTGTTTGGGGACGAATTTCACCGCTCCCATGCTTGGGAGGTTTCGACCAGGGGGACTGCTCGGTCACCGGACCACCTGCTCGGTGCTTGGAGTTGATGAAGTTGAGGCATACTTCGTGTCCGTGCTGTTCGGTAGGAGATGCCCGGGCCGCATAGGCTATAGGGTGTTCGGGGATCACCCTGGGGCCTGAAGATGCTCTGCTCGGGGCTCCTGTTCGGAGTCAGCAGGTTGTGCTCGGGATGCGTGACGCCTGCGAGGAGTGTCGTGTAGGGCTGTATTGGGCCATGATGGGCTCTAGGGGTCTAGGTGGTTAGAAATAGCCACCACATATATGTATGTACGAGAGTATATGCAAATAGGTGTACATATTTAGGTGTTGAGTTTATATTTAAATATGTATATTTATATGTAGGTGTGCATATTAAAAATATGTGTGTGTGTGTAGGTTACATAGTTGTAGACCCATATATGGATGCATTTATCTAGGTGTTGGATGCTATACAGGTGCATTCACATGTAAGATGTATATTTTCATGTGTTGATAAATATATCCATATATATATATATATATTATATATATATAATATATATATATATATATATATATATATATGGTAAGTCTTGTTGCAAACCGCCACATGGCGGTTTGCAACAAACTCGCTCCCATTGGGGGGAGCTGAGGTGGGGCCAAACCCCACCCCCAAGGGGGTGTGGTTTGCACCCACGTGGATGCAAACTCCCATGGGAGTTTGCACCAAGTATTACTTATATAATATATATATATATATATGTTCACTGCCTACCTACCACACACACACCACCAACACAATGCATGCGCTGCTCCCCCCACCTCACCCCTCCCACCTCTAGCTGCTGCCACCATCTCTCACACTCTCCTTCACCATGCCACACATCCACCTACCACCTTCACATTCCACCTCATATGCACTACTCCACACAACTCTCACTCAATGCACACGACACCCATCTTTATGTACTCTCACCTATCCACGTAGGTTACAACCTCACCTCCTATTTCACACACCATGCCACCCCTCTTCATGTTGTCCCCCACCCCTCACATGCACGCACACACACACACACACGTCCCCACTTGCTCCTCTCGCCACCTCCTCTCTCTCACGCACCATGCACCAAAAGCAATTATGTGTGTGTACATTCAAAATATGTGTATGTGTTTATATTTAAATTATATATATATATATATCTATTGGTATGTGTATATTTAAATATAGATGTGTGTGTCTATGTTGTATATATAAATATGTCTGGTGTATATATAATATATATGTAGGTAGATATACGTACCCACTACACATCCACATATAATATATGTATATAATACAATATATAGCTATGTGTATGTATATAATATATAGATAATATACAATGCATCCCATCCATGTGTATATAGATATCTCATGTATGTATATATCGTTGAATGCACATGAGCATGTATAATTTAAGTACTATATATTATATATGATATGTATCTCATATGCCACCCTACTCTTATACAACATCCTCAATTTTCTATCACCACCATACACTCACACTCCACCTCTTTTCCTCCCTATATAACTCACCCCCACCTTCTTCTTTCAAATCATTTTTTCTTCTTTCCCTCCTCCGAAACCAAGACCCTCCTCCTCTTTCTTTGTCCTTTGTTTACTTTCTCTTCCTCCCCACACCACCTACAACTCCCAACTCCTCCATCTCTTCCGTATCACCATTTTCCTCTCATCATCATCTTCTTCTTTATTCTTCTTCTTTATTTTCTTTAAGTGTCTATGCAAACTCCCCTTCTCATCCATATTCTCTCCTTTTACTAGATCTTTTTCATCTCCTCATCCATATCTCCTACTCCTCTCTCTCTCTCTCTCTCTCTCTCTCTGTATCTCCCTTATAGGTGCACGACGTTGTTGGGTGCCGTGTTGTCTACATTGTCCGTTCCGGTATTGTTGTCTCGATCTTATGGGAGGTGTCATGGAGGAGGAGAGGAGGCTGCGACCTAACCTCATCCTTCTTTTTTTTTATGGTGTAATCTCTTTGTGTTATTTGTAGTTATGTTTCTATTTTGTTAAAATGTTGCACTATGTTTAAAACTTTGTTCAATCTCCACCATCTCAATCTAGTCATTTTGTAAATCTAAATGTCATGTTTTTATCTCAATTTTCTTAGTTGCACTTTCTCCCTCCAGTGACCCATTTCCCTCTCTCTATTATCACTCATGTCTCTTCTATCTCTCTCTATTTCTCTCTTTACCTTGCCACCTTTTCTCTCTCCTCTTCTATCTTTTTTCTTTAATAATTTTCAATATTTAGATTTAATCAAGCTCTATAGTTATATTGCATAGAAAAACCACCTTCGACCCAAAGATTTCCAAATCAACTCAAGACTCTCTGTGGACTCAACTCGAACTTACCATTACACTACGCCTTTTTATTTTGCAATTCGGAATTTAAGTTGATGGTCGCTGTGTTCTAACGACAACACTCATCGACCCATCACGTATCCAGACTATTACAGTGAGCATGCATTGCAATTCATATTGAAGTGTCAGGCTCCAACCATTAGGGTATGAAGAGATTACATCTGATGGCTAGTTGTATGAAACATGCTCTCATATCTCCCAAGTAGGAAGATGACTATTTATGTAAGTGCATCAAATGTGAAGCCAATTTCTGAACCACAAGGTCAGTTTGCTCCAATTTCTGAACCACAGGGTCAGAGTGCCGTAGTTCCAACCACAGAGTCAACACGATATTTATCCAGGAGAAGTTGAGTATTAGTTTGTTCATGAAGACTTTGATGTTCCAAGGTGCATGAACAGTGCATGATGACGAAGACTCTGTGTTTGTCTCAAATACTGATTAGTATAGTGAGTCTAATCAGTCACTTTTGTGAGTCTGATGAGGTGCAACAAAGGACTCATACCATTCAATGTCAAGAACTTCAGATGAATTCGATGAGGGCCTATCGAATGGAGGGGGTGAAAATGTGGACTTGACAATGAAAACCCAGATATTAGAGTTGGTGCTATCTTTCCAAATTGTGTGAATTATAGACTTCTAAGACAATATGTGTAGCGACCCTGAATATTTATGTCTAAATAAGGCTCCATATCAAGACCTGCCTCCCACGAATAGACCGAAGTCTCGCTATGGATAATTCACACACGTGTCCAATAAGAATATAAAAGACAACCACAAGAGTAGAAGATACAAGAAAGTACATGTACTTATAGTCATTTACACAAATTACATTGTCACAATAATTATTATATGTTCAAGAGAAAAGTAAAACTACCTGAGGCATATCCCGAGGGAGCAAAGTTGACACAACGACAATTAAAAATCAATTGCTGGGTGGTACAAGTCTGCCATGCCACCGCTATAAGCTAAACAATTGCTAACACCTGAAAAGAACTATAAGGAGTGAGCCTAAAAAAGTCAACAAGCTCAGCAGGGACCTCCTAAAACAACAATCGAAAACTAAAAGGAAACTGAGACCTCAACCACGAAGGGTCTTACTGGCAACATCACCGAAGAACTTCTAAAGCAAACGTGTAACCATAAATGTACTTAAGCTGCAATTAAACATAATACACTAACTAATACAATTCACATAAAATAAAAGAAATGACAGGACTAGTACAGAAACACCAATCTACCACGATAGCTGAAACCGACTACACCACGAGCCACATAGGCAATCATTAAGAAAGGTAATAGGACTGTCAACAAGGATCTAGTCCACTGCACATTAAATCAATATAGCACATCAAAGACTACACATAAAAGGGTAAAAACACGACAGGAAGGTAAGGTCACACAACACGACCACCATGGAGCATAGCTCCCCACCAACACCAGAAACATTGGCACACGATGTGCCACAACAACCAGCTACCCACGAAAGGGTACGGATACCTGAAACTAAAAGGTACCACAACTGAACCACGATCGGAGAGTCACCACCCACAACCACAACAACTGGAAAACTTGAGTCGGAGGAACGATGCCGCCACATGGTAAAGATTACTAGTTTATGATGTCAGTATCCAACCTGGACAACACAACACAAGAACCACCTCTCAGTCTCGCAGCCACAGACAGAAGGTCCAACTGCGGCTCCACCTCTAAGAACAAGAAATGTGGAGATGAACCAACACCACACACTGCAGACCACAAGGCTGTAGTCCCATGCCTGACACCTTTAGAGACTCCGATCCGAGCTCCCTAAAGTGAGGCACTAGAAACACAGGACTAGCTATGGACCAGTACGTCTACTGGTGTCCGTCCCCCAATCATAAGCGACCGAACACAACTACAACACACGAGTCGCTACCCCATAATTGCCATCTTTCCCTCAACCCGGCGAGCTACTCAACAAACAAACGAGTGAGGGTTTATAGAAGATGACACAGACCTCTACGATACACACAGTACTGGGACCAACCCCGAGCACAACATGTCTGGCTTACAAAGACCTGGGGTACTTGACTGGAGAGGCATTTCGGAATAGGCGTCCGATCACCAAACCACAACAACACACAATCACACTGAATACTTGACATACTCATAAAACTTATATTCACAAACCACGGTCAATCACATTCTAAACTTACTTGTCATTGGTCAACACATGACCTCCATAGCAACTATATACTACCATACTCATAAACCACATAACCTTAACATAATAACATACTTAACATAACTCACTAACTAGCCAAAAACCAATCCATTAATCCTATATCATGATTTAATAACATTGACCAACTTAAACATCTCAAACATCACAAAAACATCACCAAATACTCAAGGCTTGGCCCGTACAGGACCATCACTTGCCTAACCACCACCATACATCCCTCGGAAGACAAAACACAATAGACACAGTCGTCGCCTTAAAGAACGCGACGACCCTACTGGTCGCGATTATAAGACGAACACGATAGGGCCCATTGTGCGACATGAATGCGACGGCCCGACATGTCGCCATTAAGTCCATTGACTTAGTCGAACCCAAATCGCGATGGTTCAATATGTCGCCACCAAGCCAGTCGAACCCATAATGTGACGGAACAATTGTCTTCTTCAAACACACCGGTTCTAAACACAAAATCCGAAGTCATAACCGCGACGGAGCAAAGCGTCACGTTCACAACTAAACGCGATGAGGTAAACAGTCGCGTTCTTAATGCGACTGCCTGACCCGTCACCTTCTTAGGTAGATGACTGAACACTCCTTCTTCCTTTAGAAATCCATGTAAACACCATTTAAATTAAGCTTTAAACCTCTAAAATGAAAGATAAGACACCACACCAACATAACATGATTTGCTAAACTTTATGTCATTTAATAATCAAAACGAAGGGGGAAGTCTCCCTACCAACTTGAAGAGCAGGTAGAACGCAAAAAATGCCACATCACCGGTATGTCCACGCTTTCATACGCCCTCCTTGTGTGAAACATCGTGTCGAGCAAAACCCTTCAGTAGCTGAAAACCTCGAAAATCACCGCACACCAACTCTCCTCGGTCGGACAGAGCTTCTCTGGTCTGTCTAGCCCAAAACCATTTGTTAAACCAATGTCAAAATTGTGAAGTTGGCAGTCGTCACATTTAGAACAACGCAACATACCTACCCGTCGCCAATCGTGCCACGCAACAGAAAGGCAGTTCGAAGAATGCGACTTAGTGAGCCGTCACGTTCAAAATGTGATGACCTAATCCGTTGCCCTTCTTCACCAAAACCTTATGGGCTATATGGGTTCGGATTTCTGGCCCACAACTGTAAAACCCGGCTACCCGACTTTCCGTCCGGTGTCTGGGATGACTGGCCACTAACGCGTCCAGGCTGGGTGACGTGTTAGTGTCGTGTCATGGGTGTCCGACGTGACAGTCATCCTGTCGCGACGAGCGCGTGCGTCGCGTTCTTGTCACGCCTTACTTCTCCGTCACGTCTTCGTGTCGCGCCCGGTCAACGGGTTCACGACAGCTTTCTGTCATTTCGGTTGTCTGACGCCTGTCAGGGTGGCAGGCGTGTCAGTACGACCTGTCGCGCGGCGTCCCTGGGGGACGCATTCTTGTTGCGGTGCTCTGACTCATCGCGTCTTGGGTGCCGAAGGCATAAGGTCTTGGCTGGTGACCCTTCCCCTTATCTCTCCCTCTTTCCACTCTCTTCTCCCCCTCCGGTGGTGCTCCACCTCCCTCGCTCCCCTTTGTGTGTTTCAGGTGAGGAGGAGGGCCGTGCGTGGTGTCCCGGCGTTGTGGAGCTGCGTGGAGCGAGGAGGAGGTGGCCAATCCGACGTTGAAGGGTCCTATTGGAGTTCGTTCTTCATTTAAGGTAGGGATTGCTTGAACTCTTCTCGATCCGGGTGGATTGGGAACCCCTCGGGGTTTGTAGATAGTGTTACTGCTTCTCCATGCTCCCCTCCCCCGTGTGGTATGTGTATGGCTTGTGGGCGGCCCCAGGATGGAGCATCTCGTGGGTCGGCCTCTCTGCTGGTGTCGCGACCGCGGTGTGCGTCGCGACACCAGAAGAGGGTCTGCCCGGTTGGGCGCGACCTTATCGCGACGCGTTTTCCCGTCGCGATAAGGATCGCTGTCGCGACGTGGTTTTCCTATCGTGACAGGGTTGCTGTCGCGACGTGCTGCCCTGTCGCTATAGGGTGCTGTCGTGGTGCCTTCCCCATCACGATGGTATCGCGACGGCCTAGGGGGGACGCGATAGTGCCTGTGTGCCCAGGTGTTCCGTGGTTCCGTTGGGTTGTCGGCTGTGTGCCCCAGGGCTGGCTTGCCCTCAGGACCTTCAGGTGGGGAACGCGGTAGGTTACCTGGCTGCGTTCAGTGACTGAAGGTGACACGTTCGTGGCCGTGTCCTGGCGGCGGTGCCAGGAGGGTCGCGTCTGACTAATAATCGATTGACCGGCGGTCAATCGATTATTAGTAGAGCAACGGGTTTTCCGTACTGTCTGGTGGTGTTCCGAGGTTCTAATCGTTCGTGCGTGCCTTGTTTGCCCGACAGCCCTCTTGAGGGTCCGTGCATGCCTCGCGCTTACTGGAATTGTCGTGGTTTACAAGCCAGCGTTTCGGCGTGGTTCTTGTTGTGCTTGCCCCGCCTGTTTGCCCGGTGCTTTGCACTTGAGGGCTTGTCCCGTTCAGAGGTTGTCTCCGTTGCCTGGGACCCCCATCCTCCGGGAGCATGTTGAGGGAGTGCTCTGGGCTACGAGCGTGCTCGAGTTGGCAGCCAAGTTGGCGGACTCTAAAGCGGAGGTGAAAACGAGGTTGGACAGTGGCGCTGAGTCATTTGTAGAGCTCTCTTGTCTGGGGTGGGACGCCGAGGTCGTTGAGGCGGTTCTATCCCAGCGCGGCCCCAGACAGTCCTTTGTCTCACTGCCTCTCTCTACATTGGTTCCGGAGCCACGTAGTGGTGCTAGGCGTGGGGCCACAGCTTGGCCAGGCTACGGTGTGTGTACGTTTGTGTGTTTCTATGGCGGCTCTTCCTGGCTCTTCCACAGATGGGAGGCAGGAGCAGGCTGGCGAGCAGAGGGCATGGACGAAAGTCCCTCTCGGTTCTAGCGGCGGTGGCTTTGGTTGCCGTTGTTGTGACGACATTTCCTCACGATGCTTCCAAGTAGGACTCATTGCCCGAACTTACACGGCTTTACAGCCTGGATGTGTCTAGTCTCTGTGGGCGTCGTTGGTCTGGCTTGTGCAGACCTATGCTTCTGGTGGTTTCCCCTTCGGTGTCTTCTCGGTTTCGTAGTCCCATTCTTAGGCACCAGTCCGTGGTGGCACCGACGCGTGTGGCTTCCCGACTTGTGGTGTGTCCGGGTGGTTCTGTTTGTCGACCCTCGACCTTATGGAGGTCTGAGGTGGTCGTGCTGTGGTGAGACGTCATTCTCACTTGGTTGTTGCGGGTCTCGAGGGGGTGCCTAGGGTTGCTTCCGCTTTGTGCCCAACTCCGTGGTTTCTGCAGGAGTCATGTGTGTGTCACGACCTTGGTTGGTGGTCGTGGCGTTACATTGTTCTGTTCCGCTGCTTTGTAGTACCCTACTTGTAGGTGTTCCTCGCTTTTACAACTTTCTCAGGGTAGTTTCCTATTTTTCAGAGTTCTTGCTGCTCTGGCCAGTGAGGGACTGGTAATCCCTACTGGGCCTTGTTCGCGAGGCTCACACCCCTACTTCCTTTCGCTAGGGGCTCGTCGCCACGGTGGAGCTCGGTGTCGGACGGGTTGCGGAGGCGGCTGTGTGTTGTCAGCAGCAGTGAGAGTGAGTGTCGTGAGCTCTTGTACCTGAGTGAGTTGAGTGTACTTTGCAAGTTCTCGGGGTATGCCCCTAAGGACTGCACCTTTCTTCTTGTACCTGTGCTTTACTTGGGACACGTTGTATAATTGTTATATTGTTATAGTTATTTAAATTCAGTACATATCTCACTAGACTATTTCTTCTAACCCTTAGGGTCTTCTGATCCGTGGGTGGTGACGCGAACTTCGGGTCCATGGTAGGGGTCCGGGAGGTCGGGTCGTTACAGTTGGTATCAGAGCGTGGGTCTACTGAGATTTGTAATGAGTTATAACTATAGCTGTCCAAAGAAGGTACTAGTACGCTGCTGACACCGTCCGACTAGTGTTAGGCCTGTGCTTTCAATTGTTTGCAGATGTGCGGCTTCCCTGCAAGTTCGTTGTGCGCGCTGTAGTGGTTGCAGTTGTTGCTGCGTTGCGTGCGTGGTGAGTGTGGTCGCTCGGTGTGGTTCGTGTCGTGGTGGTGCGTGTGGCGGTGGACTCTCTGGTTGTGGTCTTTCCCATATGGAGGACGGTTGCGACAAGTCCAGGCGCGGTGCTCTTCGTCGTCTCCGGCGCATTTGGGTGGTGGTGTGCCGCTGAGGCTGAGAGAGCCTGG
>JACBKR010004683.1:0-22456 GCA_014218235.1 Colocasia esculenta | reverse complement strand
CAGAATCGTTATGACGAGCAAGTCGTTATAACTTTCTAAAGAAGTCGTTTGATGACTTACAGATCGTTATGACGAGCAAGTCGTTATAACTTTTCTAAAGAAATCGTTACGATGACTTACAGAATCGTTATAATGAGCAAGTCGTTATAACTTCTGAAGAAGTCGTTACGATAACTTACAGAGTCGTTATAACATCGACTTGTTTGATACAGCAAGGTTATTCAATCTTTCAAGTAAATCAGTACAGCTTGTGAGGAAATCGTTACAGTTAATGAAGGAATCATTATAGCTCTTCTGAAAACAATGTATGTAAGTACTTACCACAAATGCTTGACTTTCTTTGGGTATTTCCTGTGCTTAAGGCTAAATAAAACATATTTAGAAAAACTTTTGACAGTGTTTTGATTATCACCAAAATAAGCATGTAATTAATTTAAAAGTACATGGGGATGGACTGTTCATCATTCATGACATCCAGACCATTTTGTATTTTGTTCTTTTCAATTTCACTTTGAACAACTTGATTTTCCAAGTCAGCAATTTTCTTCTTAAAATTGTTCTAATCATCATTTAATGATATATCATGATAGAAGCTTTCAATCTTCTTTTTCAGATGTCTATTTTCCTCAACCAGTTGATTGCAATTTTCTTTTATTTAGTGGTCATGAGCCATGTTGAAGATTTGTTTGTTCAGTTGATCATTATCAAATTGAGATTCTCATTATGATCAATCAATTTTTCAAATCAGAATTTTCAGATTCCACCTGATCATGATCTTCTTTTAGCTTAGAAAACATGATTCCATAGTTTTTGACTTCATTTTCCAATTTTTCATCCTCCATTTTCAATTTTTCATTTTCTTCATACAATGCTTGAGCATTATCAATTTTCATTTCATTCTTATCCAATTTTTTCTTAGCTTCTTGTTTTGAGCTTTTACCTTCTTAAGTTGATTGGACAAGTGCTCATAGCATTCTATCAATTCATCATAGGAATATCATCCTCTGAATCAGAATTGGATATTGATGCATGAAATGGATCTGAATTGGATTTACCTGACCTTTGAGAGTTTCTTGACTTCTCTGACAGTTGTGATCCTTCAGATTTGTCTGAACGGGAAGAGCCTCTTGAGCTACCATGAGCCATGTAGCATCTTTCATTGATTTCCCTTCCAGACTTGCTTGTCTTCAAAAGGAGTCCTGCATTTTATCAACATGGTATCAAACTCAATAATCATGGTCGATTTATGATACTCGAGAACTCAGACATATTTCTGAGTATGTTGTAGATAAATAAACCAACCAACAGAAGATCTACTCTACTTCCCTCATCTAGCTCTCTGCTAAGAGTGGCTGACTCTCCCCTTAAAAGAAGGTGGAGCTATCCTCTTAAACCTCTCCATGATGGACGGACCACCATGGCCATGCTCCTGAGGAACTGGAGCTGGAGCCTGAGCCTAAGACAACAAGCAACACATAATCAACACATAAACAATCATACATTCAACAAAACCTACTCCTATTTAACAACTCTAACCTGTGCCTGCAACTGAGCCTACAGTGCCGCCTGAGTCTAAGCCTATGTCTACATTGCTTGGACCAGGCCTTGTATGAACACGCCATAGTCCACAGGTGGTGGTGGAGGGAGTACCGTAGGACCCTGGGGTGCTGGCGCCTGTTGCTCACCCCTCTCTTCACGTCTCTGCTCATCCTCCCAAGCTGAGCACCATGCCTGCCACGACTCGCCATGGCCTATAAAACAATTAACTTAGTTAGAATCTAAGTTACTTAGTCCAAACCATTTTCTTAACTATCTTTAATTCATTATTAGATATTTTCCACATATATGGACTATTTCTATAAAGACTTTGAAATATTGTGTAGATGATGGCTTATTCATGTACAATCTCAACTTGTAGCTCTGATACGAATCTCTTAACGACCCTATTTATACTGGTACGATTATACCAATCCACATCGATATAAGGGCGCCATCACAGTGGGACATGTACCCAACACACAAAGTAGGTGGAGATATACATAAATAACAAAAGAAAGTATAGTGGAAATAAAAGACATTCTTATTCCATCATCATTCACACATTTCATAGTCTCTATAGTGGCAATGAAAATAAACTCAATGTCCACAATTATACAAGTCCATATAATAACATTGTCCACATACTAGTAATGAATGCAGTCTAAATAGGAAATCTCCATAAGTGCAGCTACTCCTCTCGCTCGGAGTCACTCCTCACTATGTCCTCCTCTAGCACGGGGACAATTGTCTCACCTGTATGTTAAAGTAAGTATGAGTCTTCCAAAAAAACCCAGCAAGCAACCCATTGGCACATCCTTACACATATCACATACACACTATTCTTTTAAACAATAAAAGAAATATGGCACATAGTTCATGTCAAATAAGCAAATACAAATGAATAACCTATAACATGCTTTCTACACATGGTATTTAACTTGATTCATGGTTTTAATTTTCATTCATATCATTTCACATTTCTAAACAATTAGATCATCGAATTAAGCACATAGTTACTAACAAACCTACCATGATGTCTAACACTTTTCACATGCTTTTATATCACATAATAACATCTTTTACTTGCTGTTTTAACATAATTAAAACACATTCACATGGTTTCACATCTTTTCACATGGTATCACATTAACACATCACTATCACATGATCACATTGCACATTTACACACTTTTCACATTTTTACACATTTAATTCGCCGTGACTCATAGTCCGAACCACCATAAAGAAGGACACACATCACATAACACATACCCATCACCTAGGCAATATAGTGACAAATCTTGGTAATTGTGCAGAACTAGGAGAAGTCCTCTCCACCCTAACCAGTTGTACTTGTCCACCTCCAGGATTTCATCCTGATGCCCACAGGATATCACATACACATTGAGCCTTCCCATAGGGACATTTCAACAGTACGGCTCCACAGCCTTCTATGGTAGCAATGTCAATTTCGGCACAAAGTTTACTTAAACACATTGTCTCACTTAATCACATGATTAACATTATTTACATGCACTAATTGATCCATTCATATGCAAATCTTTCAAATATATTAATCTCAGTTTACAGAACCTATCATGACTATTTCACAGTGTCAAATTAAGCACAACAGTACCTAAACATGCTGCTAATCATTGAAAATACATTATCTAAATCGAACATGCTCAACATGGCTTTAACAACTTTTAACAGTACAAATAGTACCTACGGATATCAAAATAGTACCAAATTTTAATACAAACTCTACACATGTAATAAGTCATATCAATAATTCTCAGAATTTCTCAATAGTAAAATTATTTTTAACATTTAATATAGATTTCATGCAATTTTTGCAAGATATTCCACTTAACATGATAGACAGTAAAACAGTCAGCTCTTACAGTTTTCAAATATGCAAATAGTAATCCTAAGTTCATAATAATTTTCTGCAACAGTAACATGCATCAAAACTATTTATTCAAGATTAAATCTTGTCAAATCATGCATAATTCTCTGTAACAGAAATTATATTAAATGACAGCATGATCAGAAATTCGAAAGAAACTCATGGTTTGACCCTAAGACAATACCTGAACATCCATAATTTTTACAATATATACAAACATCCAAAAGTTCGAAAATCATAGCACAGAGATCAAGATCACAATTTTGTAAAACTAGAAGAACTTGGCGGCAAGGGCCTAGCCGTCAAGGTGGGTTAACGGCACAATCGGTTGCACTAACTCAGGAACTTGGCAGCAACAAGGTTTCCGTCAACCTCCTATCTGCAGAAAAGTGCAGACCGAACGTAATAAAAGACAGAATTCGGGGGTCCAGGACACAAAGTAAAAATCCACAAAAATACCTAAACTCTAGGGGACATGTCTAGGGATGATACTCCTAAGTTACTTGCCTGGAATAAAATCTCTGAAGATCAAATTCGGCGATGAAGCCCTTCTCGGCCAAGCTAAGAAGGTGATGATCTTCAGCCCAAATCCAATCCCCATGCTTGCACAAACAGTCTACCGGAGTCAGGGAAGCTTCTTCACCTACAGGAGCACCTTCTAGTCGAAGAAGATTGTCGGTGAAGTCTCCCAAACACCAGATCTAGCCTCACAAAGCTCTGACTTTCTCTCAACCAAACCCTAGGATTTTTCCTTTGAACCAAAAGGTCTAATCTAGCCGAAATACTTAGGTTATGTAGGCTAAGAGTCGGGGTAAACCTAGCATTAGGAGTCCTGACCGTTGGGGTTGGGTTTCCCAAACAAACACTGAAGCAAACGGGGTCATTTCAGATTGGGAATCCCAAACATAGCCGGAGAAGTAAGCAGCCACTTTGTTGTCGTCAACTGGAAATAGGCGTCAATCGATGTTGACGTCTAGATCCTCTGGCTGCATAGTCAACGGCACACATGTTGCCGTCAACTTGCTCTTAACGTCAAGGGATGTTGACGTTAACAGGGATTTCGGGCAGAACACAAAAACATCAACATCATATATGCCCAGCAACAATTAAATACTATATGCACCATTAAATAAATATATTATATGCACAAAAATAAATAAAATTATATACATAAAAATTGAGGGCCTTACATACAACCTCCCTGGAAGAGTGAGGCTAGCGAGCCACCACACATGAATAACTGCAACCCGGCCAAGCTACGGTCCCAAGCCTGACACTGCAATGTGGCTCCGGAACAAACGCCAAGAGAGGCAATGAGAAGGACTAGCTAATTTGCACCAAAAGAACAACCAAACCACCTCAGTGTCCCAGATTCAGCTAAGAGAGCTCTGTAAATGACTCTATGCCACTGTCCCCTATAGTTTTCCCCTCAGCTACTAGAGTTTGTCACTCAAGCACCCCCGCTGCCAGGATAACTTCCTCAACAAGTGCGAGGATTGGAGGTCCTAAATAACGGTAATGGCAGTGGGCGTTGCATTCTTGTCGTGCCATCTGGAGGCGACGCGACTTCGTTTTTACCGTTCTGACGCTTGTCCTTTCTGTCAGAATAGCCTTGTCGGGTGTCAGGAGCATATAGGGTTGGCGCGACCTAGCAGGCCGTCGCGTTCTGGTTTGATCGGTCTTTGGTTTGAATGCTTCTGGGGTCACCACCTGGGGGTCGATCCCAACATGGTGTCGCCATCTCTGGAGCTTTCGTGATAGGGTTCTTGTCATGCCGCCCGACCCATCGCGTTTCTGGGGCCATCTATTCAAAACCGAGGAAAGTGCCCCATTTCCCTCTCTTCTTCTTCTTTCCTTCTTCTCCTTCTGTCTTCCTCCTCCGAGCCTTCTTGTCTCCTCCCACGGTTTTGTGGTGTTCGTGGCGAGGTGGTGATGTCTCCTTCGTGTAGGCGACGTTTATGTGGTGCTTGGAGCGAGGAGGTGGCAGTCATTCTTACAAGAAGGCTCCAATGGGTTCGCTCTACTCTTTGAGGTAGGAACTTCTCTTCCTCCTCTCATTCTAGTATGCTCCCCTCCCCCTTGTGATCCTTGCTTCATTGCCATGCTTGAGGTTTAAGGTGAGAGATCCATGCTCCATTAGTGAAGAGGTTTTCTTGAGCATAGAACTTCTTGTTTAATGTTTGATCCATGGGGTTTAAGGGTGGTTTGGTCTATTTACATACTTTCCTAGAGTCTACCATGCTCCCCTCCCTAGATTGTGTAGGTTTTGGTGTTTTTGGGGTGGTCCTTAGGAGGACTGTCCCGGGACCCCCCCTTTGTCTGAGATCGCGATTGGCCTAAGGGTCACGATGGTGTCGTGACAGCTTTGGGTGTCGTGACAGCCCAGGGTGTCGCAATAGCATCGCGACTGCCTTGGCTATCCCGACCTTGTCGTGATGGGTCTTGGCATCGTGACAATGCCGCGACAACCCTGGGCGTCGTGTCAGTGTCAAATATAGGTAAGTTGTGAGGTCCGTTCCTCATTGAGTCTTCACTGTTCTTGGTTCTTTCTGTACTCGTGGCACTAGTTCTAGTTCCTAGTATAGTCCTACACTAGTCATTCACCTGGTGCTCAGCACCTAAGGGCTTGTCTCGTGAGAGGTTGTTACCATTTACCTAGGAACCCTGTCCCCGTGTGCCTGTTGAGGGAGTGCTCCAAACGACCGGTGTGCTCGAGTCACAGACTCTGGAATAGAGGGAAAATTGGTGGTTAGGATAGTGGCATCGAGTCATTTATAGAGCTCTCGTAGTTGGTCTGGGACGTCGAGGTCTTTCGGAGTTCTTCCTGGCGTATGCCAGCTAGTCCTTCATCTCACTGCCTCACTCTTTGTGGCCCCAGAACCACTTAGACAGGCCAGGCGTGGGACCATAGTCCATCCAGACTGCGGTAATTACAGTTGTGGTTACTTTGTGTTCCTACCTCCACTCTGATGAGATGTGCAGGGCTGGACCTGGGTCGAGTGTAAGACATCAGTGGATGCTCTTGACCAGTTGACTAGTGGTAGCGGTTCTGTAGCTAGTATCTCTTGTCCAAGCAGGGTCCCCTCTGTCTGTGTTACCAGTCGTGTGGTGACCACAATGTGTAGGTTGTACGGAGTTTCTGACCATGTTACGTTTTCCCGTACCATTGCTAGTTGGTTAGCTTTCCTTCCGCACTTTCATGTGCTAGTTTAATTTATATAACTGTTGTCATTTACTTTAATTATAATTATTTATCCTGCCTGTTAGAGCCATTAGGAGATTTTTAGTTCCTACGGAGCTTCTGTTGTGAAGCTTATCTCTTCCTTTTGCAGGTGAAACTTCACAGCAGCGGTAGGGTGTGCGTCAGACGGAGTAGACTGGGCAATCATCATCATCCCCATAGCTAGCAGTGGGACTCCCCTTTTCTTCAGTTGTACTTCACCCTAGGGGTATGCCCCTAAGGGCCTTGTTCTTCCCCTTTGCTTACTTGTACTCATTATGTGTCAGGATTGTACCTAGAGCGTTACGCAGCGATCTCGCTCTTCTTCTTCCTGCTTCCGCATGTGTGATCCTAGTTTAGTAGTTAACGCTTATTTCTTTTACATATTCTGTTAGACTTGGGTTATATCCCCTCCGGATCCAAGGGTGGCGACCGCAAAAATTGGGTCTTCGACCTAGGCCGAGGGTCGGGTTCTCAGGGTCGTTACACGGACACTATAGTCTTCTTAAGAAAAGAAAGAACAGGCTGAGAGCTACATGAAATGAACAAGAAGAAGTTCACATTCTCAGCTCACAATCTCTCCCCTAGATTTACAATAATGCATAGAGAGAGGGAAGAAGGAATGAATGCTTGAATGTAGAACATTTGAACATATTGCTTGATGCCTTTTGTGTGTGTTCTCTTATTGTCTTCAAACCCTTAGACTATTTATAGAGCTACTGAAGAAAAGAGTCATTGAAAGATAGTCGTTGGAACTTCTTGGATCCGTTGCTTCTGCTTCTTGTTCTTCTTTTTCTGCTACTTTCTTTGAGTTTAACAAATGCTTGGAATGGAAGAGAGTTTTCTATGCATGTTTTTCAAGTTCTTAAGTAGCAAGTGTCCGCAAGCATTTAATGTAAGAAGAGGTTAGTAAGAGAAAGATACGTAACATGTCAGCCAACCCACACCTCTTTTGCCTTTTGTCCACATTTCCTACTAACATCCAGCAATACTAGGTTATTTGCCTTACTGTCTAGCAGGAAATAATGAGTCATTTTAGTTCTCATTTTCTACTAACACCTTTCTTACCTACCATGGTAAGATAGGAAGCACACAATATGAATAACTAAAAGATTTGAAGCATATTTGAATTTCATTGGCTCCAAGACATTTTGTTCACCAATCGAGTGTTTAAAAGCATATCAACACCAATCGATATGTAAACAACATCAATCATAATGATATTACAGATATTTGGTCACTAATTCATAAGATGTAGCATTTATAAAACCAATTAGAAACTTTTATGTCAAATGTTCATCAATCGAAAGATTATACCTTAAGTGTTTACCAATCAAACATTCTAAATACCAATTTGAACATTCTAAATATCAATCAGAAGAACATTTGTTCTTCAATCGATAGACACTTTTATTCTCTAATCGGAAGAACCCTTAAGATTTCGTTCTCCAATCGATATACAAAAAATACATTGACTTAACCTACTGTGAATTACCTACAACAATCAGAACAGGAAACGCGTCCACATAACCTAACGCGTATTACCTTAATCAATTGGAATGAAACTTAAACATCAATTGATGTGGTACTTACTCTCCAATCGGTAAGACGTTCAGTGCAAACTTTCACCAGTTGAAGTCTAACTTCCACTTGTGACCAGAAACCTTCATCTGTCGATGTGTAAATTCGACTTGTCACCAGTTGAAGTGTAAATATATATTTAAAAATAATAATAAATATATTCATGACAATTATGAGAGAAAATATTATTAATTATATTTATGACAACATGAGTTTTAGTTATCACCAAAACAAATAGATAAATAAATGAGAGTGGTTCAACAAAGAATTCAGGAAATTTTGTCAATCTACCTTAATGGGATTCTCACACAAATTAAAGTTATTTAACTGATCATGGAGGTGAGTTTGATAGCAAAATCTTTTCTGATTTATGTGCTGAAATGGGCTTTTTTTCATAAGTTCTCTTCTCCAAGAACTCCATATATCAAAGAGTGTACTAGTGTTGAGGATGAAGAGGATGGTGAAGATAAAGCTGAGTTAGACATATCTTCAGCATCTGAAGAGGAAATATATACTATTTGATTATTTTGTAAGAAATTTTACATGTTTTCATATTTTATAATGACTATTGTGAATTTTGTAGAAAGTTGTGGATTAATATGTATTAATTAATTCTTCTCAACAAAGAGATGGTTTAAGAAGCTCATTGTGGGACTGGTATTAGAGATGGCAGTGGAAGGGGCTTTACTGCCTCCTCTTCGGCCTTTGCTCAGACTAGTGGTATATCTACTCAAATATTTACCTATATATGGATATCAATTATATATTGGCTAATGTGATTTATTTCTTCCGTCTATTGGGAGGGGAGTCGGCTCTAACTCGAGCACATGTTTGTCTATGTAAAGTTTTAAATAAATATTTTGTTGTTAGAGTAAATGCTTACAACATTTAATTCTTACATGCTCGATTTCCCTTGTAGCAGCTACTCAGAGCATGAGTGCCCCTATAACAATTAGGCCACTACCGCCACTGCCACGACCCTTGCCCTCGCTATAGACTTCGGGTACATGCACTTTTTTGTTCAGTCTACATTTGTTTCTGTGGATGTTTATATAATAGTTTATTAATTATGGAAAGTCTGGTTAACTACTTTTATTTTACTCACAATAGCCATGCAGGAAGTTGATCTTCCCGAGGGTGTTGATGCACGTCTATTGTTTTGGATATTTGGGTAAACATATTAATTCATTAATTATGTTCGTTATCACTCCATCAATTTTGTAATGCCAACTATTTTTAGCATTTGTAATTATAGAGGAAGAACAGATCCCGATGGGGCTTCTCATTACATTACGTCTCTCCTTAAGGCATATATTTCCAGCCTAGTAGAGTCATTCTAACAATTTTTAACTAGTGTCCAGGGTACATTGTACGAAATGGTCATGATTTGCAATTTAATCTTTTAAATCATGTCTTTTCCAACTCTTTCTTTCAATGTATTAACTTCTATAACTTAATTTTCTTATAGTTGAATATGAGTTCATAAGGGAAGGGGACCACACGTAAGCTCGGTCAACTTGGGAGGCTACTGCATAGGTAAATTATAGAAAAACTATGTGGGAGGCTCAGAACAGGGCGAAGAGACTTTCTGGTGGCAATGATTGGGCCTGCTGGAAGGAGCATGTCCATCTTGAATAAGGAGAGATTATTGAGAGCTTCTCTATGACAGACAAGTCAATCCACAGTGGATAGATAAATCCTATAAAGTAAAAGCAAACCAGGCCTACGACCAGATAACAACTTGCATACAAGTGGGTCTGTGTCATTCACAACCTACAAAGAAAAAAGGGTAAATTAATTAGGAGTCCCTATCAGATGTTTGACTTATTTTCTAATCTCTAATAGTGCTATAACTCATTTACAGTAAGTGTTATCCTCTATTACAGTATTCATTAAGCCATGTTACAGCAAGGACCTCCTTGTTACAGTCAAAGATTTCTAATTAATTTGTCCAAGAAAAAATATACATAATATTCTAACTAACTTACATTTTATTAATATATGTCCTCATATATCTTCTATGAATTGTAAACAAACTCAGGAGCTCCAACACCCCCCTTCCCACATTCTGCAAGGTATTTGACAAGACCCATAAGGGGAAGGGGATTGATGTGTTCATTAGCGAGAGAGCTCGCTCGATAGCGATAAGTAATTTTTTATTTAAATTTTGAATATGAATAATTAATATGAAATTCATAATCTTTTAATTCATTTTATAGGAGTCACGTGACAAATATATGACTCATAAGTACAAGGAGGGCACTCCGCAACCATAGTAGATCCTTAGGCATGGGTGGCGACAGTTGGTCTACCAAGAAAGGGCCGAATGTATGGTTTCAAAGACAGTATAGACACACGTGCAGTGATTTCTTGTGCGAGTTCAGGCATAGCCCTTACCAGCACATGTACATTCACGACGCCCCCCTACCCCTAGTACTACTTCCAGTGAGATTAGAGACATGGTTTGGCACGTGATACAGGCGATCGACATATGC
Organism: Colocasia esculenta; assembly: GCA_014218235.1. Taxonomy (NCBI): domain Eukaryota; kingdom Viridiplantae; phylum Streptophyta; class Magnoliopsida; order Alismatales; family Araceae; genus Colocasia; species Colocasia esculenta. The sequence continues at coordinate 11,712 of JACBKR010004683.1, read as the reverse complement.
ATTACACAAGCGATTACCTCCCTTCTCTCTGAGGCTAGTATTTTGACTCAGCGATCAGCCTCGACCACAGCATAGACCCCTCAAGTGAGTGTTTGTACATATTTTTTAATTTATCATATTTTAGAGTTATAATGCTGCTATTTAATTCATAACTTAGAGTTATAATTTTAAATATCACATAATTGGTTCGACACGGCTTGGGTAAACAACCTAGTGTAAACAAACCAAATTGGTCAAGTTGGGGATCTAAAATCTGAAATGTCGGTCTGATCAACATGTTAGTTGGTTGAACATGACTTAGGTGGTGAGAGTGACCTGAGAGAATGGACGGAATCCAAATCAGAATATATCTATCAAAACAATTTCTGATAGATTTTTTGACGGATTTCTAACAATAAATTTGCCAATGGAATCTCCGATGGAATTTGCCCATCAAAAAATGCCGACAGATTATTTGATGGATGTTTCTGATTGGCAAACTTTGTTGAAATTTTTGGATAAATATTCTTTCTGTCAATAAATTTTTGACGAAAGTTGTCTGATGGACAGTTTCTATGATGACCCGAGAATTCGATACTCGGGAACCATCCAAGAATCAAACCCTTAGACCACCACCCATGGATCCAAAGACCTAGAAGGGTTAGAAGAAAAGTCTAGTGAGATAGGCAATGAGTTCTATGTGTAATATGTCCCAAATAAAAGTTTAGGTACATAAAAAAGTGTGCAGTCCTTAAGAGGCGTACCCCGAGGAGCTATAAAACACACTCTTAGCTCACACCTGTACAAGAGCTCACACACATGCACACAATCGCACTACTGGCAACACATGATGTAACAAACTGCCACCGAGACCGTCCAACACTAAAATCTTGCAACAACGAGCCCTTACCAAAAGGAAGTAGGGGGTGAGCCTCACAAACAAGATCTAGTAGAGATAACTAGTCCCTTACCGGCCAGAGCAGTAGGAACTCCAAAAAGTAATAAACAACTACAACTAGAAAGCGGTGACTAGAAAATGTCTACAGTAGCTACTACTAAACAGCGGAAACAACATTATGCCACCACCACCAACTATGGTCTGGCCACATATGACTCCCACAAGAACCAACAGAGTCGGGCACCACATGGAAATGACCCTCGACACACATGCCAAAGTAGTAAAGACACAACAACCCATAAGCAACCACGTGAGGATAGAACATCATCACACAGGTGTAGCCAACCATGACCTCAGACACTCCACAAGGCCGATAAGCCACACAAAGCCAACCTAGGCCTCGGGCACTCCATGAAGTTGGGAAACCACACACACACCAATGCCACCACGAACGTCACCAATGAATAGGTTACGAAATAGAGGTCAGGGCCCACACAAGTCACACCAGAGAACACTTGAGATGGAAACCACCAAAAGCACACCTGAGTTGGGAACCGTTCTACACCATCCCTTAGCGCAATGCCCAGAGATGGGATCCTACTAACTCCAATCTTCAGAACACCAACGAGGCTGGAGGCCCAACTCAACACAGGGATGGAAAGCACAGGTTCACAAACACAACACAGAGAAACGTATAGGGCACTACAACCAAGTGCTAACCCAACAATGCACTCAGGAACAAGGCTCCACTAGGGTACAACCATAGTGCAAGTCAAAGCAATGGACTAGTGCACAAAGCACACCACACAACAACAAGCACGCCACCGCCACAGGTAGTTGGGAGTGCCCACAAGCCGCTCACCACACAACCACTAGCTCCTGCCTTCAACTTCCCCAAAAGAGTGAGGCTAGTGAGCTACCACAAGAACACACAACAACAACAACTATCACAGCATGACCAACCTACAGCCCCATGCTTGGCAATCACTATGTGACTCTAGAACCATGTAGGAAGAGGTAGTGTGGAAACTAGACTAACTGGGCTGCATCGGGAAAAAAACAACTCCAAAACCATCTCCACATCCTTCCCATTCAAGAGAGCTCTACAAACAACTCAATGCTATCTCAACTCAGAGACATTGTCTCGAGAACGCTCGTAGCATGGAGCACTCCCAACTCTACACAGGGGGACAAGCCCTGAAGTGTCGAGCACTGGGTGTATAGAGAATAGATGAGTAATACAACAACAACTAGCAAATAGCATAGCTGGCTTGTAAATCAGGACAAGCCCAGTAGGCATAAGGCATGCTCAAGCACACCTTCCATAACCCTCAGAAGGGCCGTCGGCCAACACAAGTACGTGCGCCATAGCCGAAAACCCGGTAGCACGAAAAGAATGGTCTGCGTACAGGTAGACAGAAAATGACATATCAACCAGTCACTACTACTTCATGACAAGAGGGGCATTGTCTCTAAGGACCGCGACGCATTACTTGTTGCAACTAGAATTCGATTGCCAAGGTGTCTCCTTAATCTGATGAATGTGACGTATCGACCTGTCGCATTCCTTAGGTAAAGGTTGAACCCTGGGCAGACCCTACTCGAGGTCTCACACCCCAAAGCCACACGCAATACATAGGCAACATGACAAGATCTAGCTAAGAATTGAGCAAAAAAACCCAAATTAAACCACTCAAGCCTGAACCACCCTTGCCCGACTCAGAACCAAGGTACTAATGAGACAAGAAGGATGCAACAAGTAACCTATCAAGACATGGATGCAACCTATAGCTTGTTACTTTTGGACTAGTAATGCCACACTCATCCTGTCGCATTATCAATTTGAAGACCGAACCTAGGATGGGGGACAACCAAGGGTTCCCAGACAATAAAAATGACACAAGGAGAGGGGAAACGCACCCACAACCATATAAACAATGAAACATGGTAGGGACAAGCCCCATCTACTCTAAACAAGAAAGGGGAGGGGCAATCCCTACCTCCAAACAAAAAGACAAACTGTTGGGGCCTTCTCATAGGCATAGCCACCTCTTCTTCGCTCCACGCAAGCTTTGCGGCCAACGAACACCTACATCTCACTCAATCTCACCCCAAATGCACCGGAGAGGGGAGGGAGGACCTCTCCCCTTAGAGGAGAGGAAAAGAGGGAAGAAGAAGAAGAGAAACATCATCCAATGCCTTAAGGCCCTCGGACATTAGAACGCTACTAGTTATAATTGTCCTGCAGTCCAACTCATATTAGTGACGACACTTGTAATCTTGTACTAATGTCTTTTGGTAATAATATTAATGACATTTTCTCAATCTATTAAATGCATAGGATGATATGATGTCTCTATATTTTGATGTCCATGGGGTATGTGTAATGAGTATTAAGATCATGATAATGAGACTATCCTCTTTAACCATAGATCCTAAATATTCATGGTCAAAGGTTACTCGAGAAGGACATCGAGATAACCGGATAGACCTGTGTATTGTATACCCGTCTATATGATGGAGGTGGCTGGTCTCATAGATACTTGTGTGGAGACACTAGGGGTATGGTGTAGATGCTTATTGGAGAATGAGTTCACTAAATAATCCGCTCTTGGAACACTGTATGGTTGATGATGTCTGATTATTAGACAGCGATTCTGTGGTTACAGTTGTGTAATTGGTCCTCAGACTTATAGGTCTAGAAGTTCTATATCTATAATAGCTAGTTATTGAGAATGGTAGCCAACCTTACGAAGGCAATTGTGTGTCAATAAAGGATCATCCACTCTCAGTATCATGACATGAATATCCTATGTTCATATTCAGGCAAATCCCTGACCAAGGTCAATTAAATTAAGAGAGAAAGAGTTCTCTGGGAGAATCATATAAGAGTAAGAATCGAATGGTTTCCATGTAGGCCTGATAGTACCATGCCTTATATATGATGTTAGGATATTAGATGGATGAGAGACTAATGATACATGGTAACTAACAGCAAAAAGGTCCAATGGATTAGATACCCCTGTACCGTGTAGGGAATATGATAGTGAACTAGTACATCCATAGTCGTGAGTTGAGTGAATATTATGAAGAAAATAATTCACTCAGTCAGAAGGAGTTCTGACTCAAAAACATTCTGATGGGTGCAACTCATGACCAGCTCGATATTAGGTCTAGAGAGCCACACACATAAGGTGAATGTCACGACAATAATAGAGGATTGGATAAGAGTTATCCAATATGGCTCTCACCCGGATTATCATGTAGTCAAAGTGAGGTAGACAACAACATATGTCGTGGTCAAGAGTTGACGACCACATCAACTGTCGCTAGCAGTTCGACTTCGATGTGAGGTAGTCGAAGTCATGTTGGCGGAAGGATCATATGTCATTACATGTGGTTGATGGCAATATTGACTATCATCAACATGTTATTGATGGCAAGTTTTTGGCCATCAACATGGGTTAACGTTAAAGGTGTTGTCGTCAAGATGGTCTTGACGACACACTATATTGACGTCAACTTGGGTATGGCCCAAGTACAACTTGGACATACACAACATGGCCTCCACGTCCCTCCCATGCGGGGAGAGAGAGAACCCTTTATTAGAAAAAAAGGGGTTCCGAAAAACCCATGGGCTAGAGGTTTTCAGAACCCCATTTTCTCCCTCCTTCTCTCCTCCCCTTCTCCTTCCAAGTTCTCTCTAGTGTGAGAGAAGCAAGCAAGAGGGTGAGATCCTCCATTGTTGTGACTCCTCCTACTAGTGCTGTTAGTTGGTGCTCCAAGAAAGTGCAAGAGGAGGAGAACGATGACGTAGAGGAGGTGTTGTCGTGAGTCACCACTGTGTAGATGCCACTAGAGGGACGTTGTGTGAGCTCCTTCATCCAACAGACCAACTTCTACACGTCAGGTATCTATGAGCTCCCCTAGGTGAGTATGTCTCACCCTTGAATGTTTGCATGAGAGTCATACTCTCGGACATCATCTCGGTTAATATGATTATGGGAAACGTGATTATTTTGTTTTAAACTTCATTCTGCTACCAATACAAGAAAAACAGACTTATAGATGGAAATTTGAAACCATTGAAAATTTTGATATATAGATTTCTGTCAGAAATATCCGTCAAAATTTTAAACGGAAATATATCCGTCGAAAATTTCCATCAACAATGCTGATGAAATTGCCGATAGATAGATTTTTGTCTAAAATTGCCAATTTTTCCCCGACCTCGTCCCCAAATCCCACCTGTGTGATCTCTCTCTCTCCGGCATGGAGCACCTCTGGCTACTGCGACTGCTTGCGACCCTATGCCACTGCCACGACCCTGCGCTGTCACCTCTGCCACTGCAGGTGAGCTCCCTCCGTCCACCCCTTCCCTCCCACTCCCAATACCCTCCCTCCATTGCTCACCCTCCCGGCCTAGTGACCCCCTCCTCCTCCACAGAGCCCCCTTCCGGCCACCCCTCCCACTTCCGGTCTCGTCCCCCTCTAGGTGACCCCTCTCCCTCCGTTGCTCACCCTCCGGCCCGGCGACCCCCTCCCCCTCCACTGCTCTCCTCCCCAGTGCCCCCACCCCCACACCATCATCTCGGCCACCCCCACCCCACCCCCTCATCTTGCACACCCCCCAACCCCCTCCATAGTGCCCCACTCCCCTCCCATAGCCCCCTCCCCCTCCATGGCCACCCTCTCGGCAAACCCCACCTTCACCGACACCCCATTTATAGTGCCCCCACCGCCACCCCAACACCAACCCCAAACCCCTCATCCCCCCCCCACACCCACCCCTCCACAGTGCCCCACTCCCCCTCCCACATTTTATATATATAATAATACATATATATATACCTACATATATATAACACACAATATAATATAGTGTGTGTGTAGGTGTCTTACACACACATATATATGTATATATTTTAATATGTATCACACATATACATATATACATATATTATTATATATATAACATACACATATATATGTGTTCATATATGTATAATTAATATATATATATAATATACATGTATCACACATATATGTAGATATATATATAACACTATAAATGTGAGTGATGCACTATTATCTTTATCATTTGATGCTCTGTTAATGTTAGTGTTGCACTAATATGGGTTTAATTCGATGTTCTTTAATCATTCATACATGTTAAAAGTTCTTATTTAATGTTTTTAAATAATTGTAAAATTATGTTGTTTAATTTCGATGTATGCATGTATATCAATGAGCATGCTTTTTAATTTGATTCTATTTAATTACTTAGGTTGTTCTATGTGAGTTGAGATGCGTTGGTGCAACCTAACATTACACGCACCTTGTCAATGAACCTACTCATTCAAGACTTTGGGATTGATGCATTTGTTCTCATTATTTTGATGAGAATGTATATATCTAACTCAAAGTCTTGAATTGTCCAGTTTGGACAAGCCATGAATGTTTGATCACACTTAGGTGGTCACTTACTATATGTGTCTATATTGTATGTTGAAAATTTCGGTTGCGTCTACTCACTTCTCTCTAATATACCTTTATTGACTATTAGTATTTTCTTAACCACTTTCTAGTAAGTTTTTAAGAAAAATTCTTTAACAATAAAATTTGTGGTATATCAGAGAGGTGTGGGGAGATGCTGTCAAAATTTTTAGCATATTGTACAATGATTTGGAACTTGGATTCATGAAAATCGATGCATGCCTCAATCATTGTATGCTATACTATAAGGATGATGCATATAAGACATCATGTTCTATCTGTAAGCATGATACATTCAAGCCTAAGAGATAGGACAAGTCAAAGCAGAAGAGTGTTCCTTATAAGTCACTGCGGTACTTTCCTCTCACACCCTGATTGCGGCTACTGTACGTATCCTCAAAGACGACAACTGTATACATGACATGGCATGCGAAAAGAGTTCATCATGATGTTGGTGAAATCCTCATCCTACCGATGGCGATGCTTGGGCTCATTTTAGCCTTAGTCATCCTTCTTTCTCAAGGGATCCACACAATGTTAGGATGAGTTTATGCACAAATGGCTTCAATCCATTCGGAGGCATGGTGGCATCTTAGTCATGTTGGTGAGTATTCTTAACACCGTACAACCTTCCGCCAGGCATGTGCATGAAGCGTGAGAATCTCTTCCTATCATTGTTGATTCTTGGTCCAAAAGTCAAGGAAGAAATTTAGACATATACCTCAAACTGTTGATATTTCCTCCTGCATTTTTCGATTCAATGGAGCATCTGATCATCCATTTGCCATATGAGACTAGAGTGAAAGGTCTAGTGCAATTTCAATGGACATACCCATTTGAGAGGTATATTCCTATGTCTCAATTTCTTCACATCATGATGGTCTTTTATATTTCCTTCATATTCATTTGAATCATCATTGTAGGTGCATGCACGATCTTAAGATGAAAGTCCTCAACAAAGCACAAGTTGAGGGCTCCATTACCTAAGCATACCTTATTGAAGAGATATCGAACTTTTGTTTGATGTACTTTGAATTGGAAATATGAACTCAATGCACTCAACCTCATGTAATGATGATGGTAGAGATTCTAATGCTTTTGACTGACTCTCTATATTCAATTATCCTGGACGTGTGTTCAGATATTCTTTTACTCGCGCACTTGAAGAAAGAGAGTTGGTAGCTACAGAGTTCTACATCTCGATGAATTGCGCAGAACTAGACCTTTACATTGAGCAAGCCCTAACCTAATGTCTTTATGTACCTAAGTTCTTTGCAATTTTCATCATTTGAGTGTGTTTGCATTTACGTACAGAGAGTTTGAGTAAAAATTACTGCAATGGAATCCACATCTAACTTATGTGCAAGTTGAAAGGAAAGCGAGAAGTTTTGCTACTTGGTTAAGATATCGAGTAAGTGTCCCAATGTTTGTATGCATAAGTTGTTCATAGTCATCATGGTATGCCTATTTTTTTATATAGGTTGAACATGGTTTTATTACTGATCCAAGACATTGCAATGGAATCCATGTCTGACCCTATGCCGCTCTGCCCCGCCATTGCAGTTGAGTCTTCTCCCCCTCCCACTCCTGGGGACCCCCACCCCCTCCCCCACCTAGTCCCACTCTCTCCTCCCCCACCATGCCAGCCCCCCTTCCTTCTTGTGACCCCCCCCCCTCCCTCCCCCTCCCACTCCTGGCCCCACCCCTACCTGCCCCACTCCCCCTCTCGACAAACCCCCCCCCTTCCACTTCCACTCCCAGCACCCTCCCCCTGCTAGCGACCACCCCACCACCTCCCCCCCATCCCAAGTCCCCCACCACTGTAAGCCCCCCTCCTCCTCCGGCAACCCCCCCCCCCCTCCCCTCCCATCCTGGCCCCCCACGCCTGCCCGGACGACCCCCACCCCCACTGCTACCCCCTCCCAGAGATGAATTATTTTATTTATTATTATTGTGTTTTACTCTCAAGGATGAATTATGCTTAATGGAAATTGATTTAGTAACAATATTTTTTGACAAAACGTGACTGCAACAAATAAAAATGTGTCCTATCATTATTTTGCTAGCAGTAGTTTAGAAACATTTCATAAAATTAATACGCAATTGTGGTGTTTTTTAATTAATATGTTAAAAGCAATTGTCTAAGAAAGTGTATTACCAAACTATATATTTTTCATTTTGACTGTGAAATAGTTGCAGCTAACTGTTAAGTATTTATTTTTTGTGAAATACCTCACATAATAGTGAGAAGATATATTTAATTTTTATTATTAAATGTAAGTGAATATAAATTTTTCTTATGTCCTGTCAACTTATTTCATCGATTATACAACTATATCTGTCACCATTCGTCAGTTATGTAGATGTGTTATGAATATGTAATATATTAGTAATTTATTCATTCTCTTATGAAGTCTATGGATAGGGTTCAGAGTTTGAACAGGTACAATTTGACCTAACATAAATCAAGTTAAGCCATAAATTAAACCTAACTAATTAATATTTGGAAAAACAGAGTTGGGATCAGAAGTAAACAACTTTAGGTTAGATCATTTTAACTCAAATCTTCAATAGGTTGAATCAGAGACATAGAGGAAAAAAAGAAACTTGAACCCAAAGGCTTAATATATGCATTTTGACTATAATCCATCTCCATGTGGTCATATAGTAATCTGATCCAATCCCTTGTCATAGGTAGGATGGACATTCACCTTGCCTGTGATAGGAAGGTCCGTGATCGAATCTCGGTTAGATGGAATGCCAGGTGAGATTTTTGACTTAAGAGAGGTTATCGCCATTGATGTGTGCAAGAGATTTGTTTAAGGAGGTACTGTGCTATGGGATAGGGTTGGGTAGGAGGCACCTTGGGGTCTCGAGCCTAAGACCTCTTGCTTTCAAGCATGTTAAGTCCAAGCGGCCGAGCCACTCTAACATCCAAAAAAAAAGAAAAAAAAAGAGTGATCTGATCCTAGTCAAGTCTAGTCAAATTAAATTTTATAAATTAAATTTTTCTTATGATAACAAGACTAAATCCAACCCATCACTATTAATTTTTGAATCGACCACCGAAGGATCCATTTGATTCAATGTTTGTCATGTCAAACTAGAACCTCTTAAAATTAGGGATGTAAATGACTCGAGCTGAGCCGAGTATTATGCTGCTCAACTCTATTCGTTTTTTTAATTTTTAATCGAGCTCGAGCTTTATCAAGTATGAAAATTGTTGTTCAAGCTTGTTTCATTTAAATACTCTCGATTTGTTGTTGTTCTTTAAAAGGGTCCCAAACAGGCTATTAAAATCCCTTTCTCATATGAGAAAGCAAAGCAAATGGGGCTTTGACTCCAGCATGATGATACAAACCCCATGTACCTATGCAATGTATGATGGGGTTAAATAAGTCAATGCAAACCCTAATGAGATGTCATCCCAATTCAAATGGATATTGCGCTCCATGACATAGCAATGCAAATGAGCTTTAACCCCAAACAAACTCCTATAAACAAAAAATCCACATATGCTTTCATATTGAAACATGGGATGTAAAGAAGTCAAATAGAAATACCAATGAGGTATATATCCCATTCAAGAAAAACAAATAATACAAACCTCTTCCTTCTAGACACTAGATCCTGATTCGAACTTAATTCACTAGGACACTATTATATGGATTGCTTTTTAATTATTTATTCTCAATTTAGTGATTAGTATTGCACTTCTTACTTTAATGTACTCATTTACATGTATGTGTGAATTTGGTTAATATTGCACTTGTTCACATGTAATATTTTGTTTCATTTCCTTCATATTTATGGTGGTTTTTAAATTTTATAGCAATTTATTCACTGTGCACACCTCACGAGAGAATGTTAAGCCCGTGTCAATGAACCTTCCCGTTCAAGGCTTTGGGATTGATGTGAACGAGTCTCATTTTCAATGATAAGAACGTGTATATCTAATGCAAAGTCATGGAATGTTTATTTGCAGTTAGGTAGTTATTTACTATATATATTTGTACAATTGTTGAAAATTTTAGTTGTGTCTTCTCACTCCTCTCTGGTATATCTTAATTGATTTTGAATATTTTCTTAGACATAGAAATAAGTGTCAATAAAATTTCTTAATCAATAAATATTTTTGGTAAATCGGAGAGGTGTGGGGAGATGCTACCGAAATTTTCAGCAAAATGTACAAAAATATAGTAATGGCCATCTGAGTGCGATCACATATTCATGAAGGGTAAAATACGATAATCTAATTAATATGTCCTACCTATTCATTTTGACTTACTCAAACGATGTGAGGTGTGGGTTGGGTTTTAACTCACAAATGGCCAACAAAAGATTTTATGTGAATCTCTTAAGTTGTTATACATTTACAGTGATTCGTGAGATGACATTAATCTATGTAGGAAAATTTCATATGAGAATCGGTCATGGATGTACTGTGAATAGTTAATGGAGTTATGACAGAGGAGTTAAAGACGGAGTGACATTTCATTCAGTTTGCATTGAGGAATTCATCGGTATAGTTGAGCGGTGGGTAACATCCAATGTCCCCTGTTTGCTTGTAAGACCAAAAGTGGATATCGACATGGATGTGCACAACATTTGTATACAAGAGGATTTGCTGCTCATTATGAGTTATGGTCGTCTCATGGTGATTTTAATATCTAACATATGATCGGCCAACTTTGCCTCCACAAGTACGTACGTAGACATGGTTGTTGATGCTGGTCCCGAGTTTAATATTTAAGATGACCAATACATGGAGAAGTGCCAATAATGTAGCTCGAGATTTTTCAGTTACTTCGAGATGCTGATGAGCCTTATGAATGGGTTTTGAGAAGTAAAACACAGTTGCCTATAGTGTCGTAGCTACTGAATTTGAAGTATGAATTTCATATGAGCAAGAGTTGTTTTGATTGGCTTCTCTTACTCATCAAGAGTATGCTTCCTCAATTAGAGAGGTTGCCCAATGAATTTTACCGTGCGAAGAAGATGGTGAATGATCTAGGGCTTGGATTTATAAAAATTGATGCATGTCCTAATCATTGTATGTTGTACTATAAAGATGATGCAGATAAGACATCATGTTGTATCTGTAAGCAAGCCTTAGAGAGAAGACAAGTCAAAGTAGAAGGATGTTCCTTATAAGTCACTGTGGTACTTTTCGATCACACCCAGATTGCAGTGGTTGTTTATGTCCCCAAAGGCAGCTGCACATATGACTTGGCATGCGGAAAGAGTCCGTCGTGATGATGGTGAAATCAGTCATCCTGCCGATGGTGAAGCTTGGGCTCATTTTAGACATACTCATCCTCATTCTCAAGGGATCCACG
>JACBKR010004682.1:0-22430 GCA_014218235.1 Colocasia esculenta | reverse complement strand
TCCTCCTAGATATGAACTCCATTCATCTTGTTGATGACCCCTTCAAGGTCTGGGAGGAAAGATACAAAGTGTATGTGGCTATGCACAAGGCTCTCAGAGACAACCACAATCACTATCCTGTGACCATGGACAAATTCCTCACCTGTGCTAGCTTTGGGACTCGTCGATTTCTCAAGATGAACATGGACAAGAATGCATATGCTGATCTTCTCTATCAGCACCTAGATCTTCATCTCAAAAGGATGGCTTCCACCATGGGACCATCCTACTATGTATCCTTTGGAGTCGTCAAAACTCTTTTTGAAGAGCAGGAAGCACAGGCATGGGAAACCATCTCCCATTTTGCCTCTCTTCTATCTCCTGCCTTCTATTTACCAGTACCTCCACAAAGTTAATGAAATGACCTTCTTTGTGTACTCCTATTCTCTTTCTCTCTTCTTTCTTTGTCGAAGATTGTCTTTTTGCTCAATGACAAAAAGGGGGAGAAAATTAGCATGTCTGAAATACATTTTTTTTCTTAAGGGAGAAACTTAGCATGTCTGAAATATAATAATTTTTTTAAGAAAGAAAATTAGCATCTTCAGACTGATTTCATATATTTTTCATCCATGCTAATTGTTCAGTTTTGTCATCACCAAAAAGGGGGAGATTGATGACCAGTCTGTCCCCTTATAATTTTAATTAATACATATATATATATATATAATATATATATATATATATATATATTTGATGATTAACAAAACCAAACAAAAGTTTATCAATAATATCTAATGAATATTTCATAAGTCTAAAGTACAGGAAAAATACCAAGGTCAAACAAGCCAACAAAGGTATGCATTACTTCTCTGAAGCTTTAATCTTTTCAACATGATATTTCTCTAAGTCCATATCGACTTCTGTTGAAGTTCATAACGATTTCCTCATAAGACTGAAAAGTCATGTGTTTCAAACAAATCGATGTCGTAACGATTCTATAAGTGATTGCAATGATTTCCTTATAAGACTGAAAAGTCATGTTGTTTCAAACAAGTCGATGTCACAACGACTCTATAAGTTACCGTAACGATTTCTTTAGAGCCCGTAACGACTTGCTCGTCACAACGACTCTATAACTTACCGTAACGATTTCTTTAGAGCCCGTAACGACCTGCTCGTCACAACGACTCTATAAGTTACCGTAACGATTTCTTTAGAGCCCGTAACAACTTGCTCGTCACAACGACTCTATAAGTTACCGTAACGATTTCTTTAGAGCTCGTAACGACTTGCCTGTCGCAACGACTCTATAAGTATTCATAACGATTTCTTTAGAACTCGCAACGATTTGCTCGCCGTAACGATTCTATAAGTATTCGTAACGACTTCCTTAGAACTCACAACGACTTGCTTGTTGTAACGACTTCATAAGTTACCATAACGATTTCTTTAGAACTCGCAACGACTTGCTTGATGTAACGACTTCATAAGTTACCATAACGATTTCTTTAGAACTCGCAACGACTTGCTTGTTGTAACGATTTGCTCTCTATAATGACTTATTAGTATTCATAACGATTGTTTTGTGCAACGATTTCTTTAGAGTTCATAACGACTTGATAAGTGTTCATAACGATTTGCTCTCTATAATGACTTGTTAGTATTCATAACGACTTCATAAGTCATATAGCCATCGATTTCATATCTTGATATCTTATTCATCTTAAAAGCGTTGACTAGTCAAAGTCCACGTAGACATCTCTCTGACGCTTTTGCATTTATGAGATCTGAACGTATCTCTGCATGCATGCAGACTATATCATCCTTTATCGTGCCTACTCTGATTACGTCTTTTAGACTTAAGCTATTTGGCATCACTATTTCATGTCTATTGCTACTGACGTTGACTGGACGTAGGACTCCTAAGGAAAGGAGGTCCGAACTAGGATAAACCTTGTGTTGTGTGATTGTCTTCTTTGTGTGTTTGATATTTAAACTAACAGTCACTAACCTACTTCGAAGAACGTTTGTGTGAATGTTTTTAGTTATAGGTATCTTCTAGATTATTTTTAAAAGACCCATTCACCCCCCCTCTGGGCTCGTCAACTGGGCAACATCAACCAATGCGGCATCAACGGTCACTTTGATTATGGTCAGGGTGACACATAAAGGCATTTTCCTGGCCTCTGGAGGAGCCAACTCACCGTCTGTGAAAGTAATGGTGGCCCCTTGTTTACAATGGAAATAATAGATGGCAGGTTGTCCGGGTTCATATCTTCACTTACCATGACCCTTTGCAGAAAGGCTCTCAGGGCATCTTGGTGGGTTGGTGACCTTTTGATCAATTCAAGGATTGATATTTTTGCTGGAGTCTGATCCAAATGTTTCAAAATATCATATTGGCTCCCGAGACAGATCTATCTCCTCAATGTCTTGTTGCTTCTGCTGGTTGTTGGAAGGTTGGGTCGGCTGACCCGACATAGACATGGATGCATTTGGGTACATCCGGTGGAACATTCGCCCGCTCCGTAGGGTAAGGTTATGGTGAAGGGGAGGTGAATTAGTGTCAATGATGGAGGGGGTGGCTAAAAAGGGTGTTGGCACAATGGAGAATGGGATGTTGAGAGATGACGGCATAACGGGCGGTATGACGGGGTTGTTGTGGAGTGGCAAGGTAATAGTGGCAACAGTGGGCATGGCAGGTGTGGAGGTGGTGGTAGTAGGCGTGGCGGAGGTAGGTGTGGCGTGGGAAATGACCAAAAGCTGGCCTACTTCGTGCTCATCGTCGTAAGCCCACGCGGCTACTGGTGGCAGATGATGGACGACACGGTTAACTTGAGCGGGAGGAGGAGGTGGTGGAGCAGGCTAAGGGTTTGGAGCAGGTTGATGATGCGGCATAGGGTTACGGATTATGCCGAGGTCATTGGCTGGCTGTTGTGGTTGCTGCGGTTGCTGCTGTTGCTGGTACTGCTGCTGGAATTGCTGTTGTTGAAAAGGTTACTGTTGAAATTACTGCTGTTGTTGCTGAGGCTGCTGTCGCCTTTGCTGCTGCTACTGCTGTCTTTGACCCTGTTGGTCTCTCAGTGTCTGGATCAATCTCTTCATCTCGGCCCAATCAATTTGGTTCTGTTCATGAAGATCATATATAATGTCCCGAAATTGGAAGCAATCTAACACATTGTGCTCTGGATGGCGATGATACACATAGTACTTTGTTTGGTTTGCTACCATGTTCCAATTTGGTTTCTCAGGAGGGAGCCTAAGAGCGTTTAGAGACATGAGGGCCGCAAATATATCAGTAAGACTTTCTGGGAGAGGAGCATATTGTGCCCTCTTGGTCCCATTAGGCTTTCGAGGAGCATAGCCATTTTGGGGTGGAGGGACTTGACTATATTGACGCTGATCTTGCTGGGGGTTCTGGTTTTGAGGAAGCGGTTGTCTATTGTTCTAGGGCTGCTGGGGTTGCTGATTAAGGGGTGCCTACCTACCGGGCCTTAAGGGTTATTCACTGCACTTACTTGCTCATTGGTTTGGATTCCCTCAGTAACAGGTCCCTGGGGCTTCTTGAGATAGCGAGATTTAGGGACCTCAAACATAGTGTCGATGGGCGAATCCTTGAGCTGGGTATGGATGAAATGGGCTCGACTGTATAACTGGTGCATAGAAGTGATGTAGTTCATAGCTAGAATGGCACGATAGGTGGGTGTGGCATTGGAGATCAGAAATTTAACTTTCTCCTCTTCCGACATGGGGCATCGGACTTTAGCAGCCAAGGCACGCCATCTGTCGGTGTAGACAACAAATTCCTCATCATGCTTCATTTTTTTAGCCACTAGATCAACAAAAGAGTACTCGGGTCCGACCCGATCCTGAAATTGATGTAAGAACCTTTCTTGAACTATTTGAAAATCCTCGGCTTCCTCGGGTGGTAAAGAATAGAACCACTCGAGGGCCGAACCATCCAATGATTTCCGGAACAAGTACGCCATAAGGTGGCGGTCGTACTTGTGCGGTGCAGCCTCATACACAAAATCTTTTAAATGAACATAGGGATCTCCTACTCCAGAATAATGCCGGAACACAGGGAGTTCTGACTGAGGTGGGACCCGAATGTATTGAAAAGATGAAAGGGGAATGTCCGCGGCTTTTGCGGGTCCAATTGTCTCCTAAAGTCATGGAGCTCCTTCTTCATGGTTGTCCACTCCGCAAGGAAGTTAGAGGGGGATGAGACATGGTGAGTAGGGACGAGGGAGCGGGGGTGTTCTAAGGAGTAAGACCTCTCACAGTGAATGGGAACAGGTTTGGCCCTACAGAATGAGGAGAGCGGATGTGATCTGGGCTGAACATCCTGCACCAGGAAATTGCTGGGATCCAAAAAGTGAATAACCCACAGACGGAGGGGTATAGGGTCTGTCACCACGGAGGGTACATGTGGCACTGAAATACCCGGAGCGGAGGAAGCTGCTTGTGGGCAGAATCGTGAGTGGGAGGAGATAAGGGACACTTGCCTTTGGCAGCAGCCAGGAACTCACGGACTTCGTCCGGGGTGAGATGATGGAGGAGCTGACTAAATTGAGAATGGGGGTCGTCTGCCCCTGGAGGAGAAGGAGGGCGAGATTGACTCCTGATGACGAGAGGGGGCTGAATGCGCTCGGAGAGGACGACCGCAGAGGGTTCGCCCACATCCTCAAGGAGCCCAATGGGAAAGGCATTATCAGAAAGGACCCGGAATTGGTCCATACCGAACAGACGATTATGATATAATACGACAAACAGTGGAGGTTGACTTGGTCTACCTAGACAACGACGCATGCACCGCCCCTAGACAATTAGGGGAGATGATACAAACACCAGACAAGGCTTAGACTCTATCACAGCAAGAAGGGACTACGAGATGAGAGGGGATGCATCAAAAGCACTTGAGTTATCATGATTAACGCCCAAATTTTAAAGCACACGCTTGACCTTTAGATGGATTAATTAATGGAATATCACTCGGTCAAACAGGACCCTAATAGGTATGAACTCGAGTCCTTCGGTGTGACTAAAGATGGCACACAACTCACACCTGTGGATGGCTCAAACTAAGGGTACAACGGGTACAACCTGCCTGGCGAACCGCAGCGTGCGTACGGTCACGGGGACTTACGGAGGTCCTCGGAAGGCGGCCCTAGTCAACCCATGAGTGCTCGCGGGTGAGAGGACTCACTCCACCAAGGGGGAAGACCTAAACAATTGGATGAGTAGTGTATGCATGGGCCTAGGTGCCCAAAATATATGCAATGTCTAAGCAAAGACAAAACAGGGAGACTACAGATCTCGGGTAAAGTCACGACGGCCAGATACGCCGCGACCCTATCGCAACAGGAAGCCCCGCCGTGATACCAATTGAATGCCCAAGCCTGTAGTCACATGCAAACAGATGACAAACAGGCTAACCTAACGCATCAGCGAAACATGAAATCGCCCTAACATCACAGCAAGGATCATGGATCATACATAAATTGGCACATGATTCAAAAGCATTAACAACAAATGCATACCTGTAGACATGACGTTCACCCCCGACGCAACCTTGTTGTGACCCCACGATCCTCCGCGACAGAGCCCGAAAACTAACAGTAAAATAAAAGGAAAGATCCGAACCCTAGCAAGATTCTAGCAATGAAAAGAGAGAGAGTACATGGCAAAGGGCATGGAATAGGCATAGATGAAGCCACAGAGGAGAAGTGGGGTGGACAGAAGAGGAAAGGCACGAACCTTATATCGCGTCAGCCACCTTAAATGCGATGAGATCGCGACGACGCGATATGCCGCGTCTCGGACAGAAAACAGAAGGCCACAAAGCAGGACAAAAACAACTAACAGGGTTCTAAGAAGGCACTTCAACAATCAAACATGGCAGACAAGCACGCTGAACTCACGAGGGTAGCACTGAAGGTCCCACCGTGATCGCCAAAAGGTGTAATCACGGAGATTGTGCAACCCCAATACACGTAAACATATGCTGACTATAGGAACATGGAAAGGGATGTGATCGCAACCTAATATAGCTGCCTAATTATAGAATGAAGAGGGCTAACTATACCAGAAAGAAGAAGAGAGAACGTGTCACGCCCCGACGTGGAATATCGGAGCACGAAGGCAGTTGCAAGAAAAAGGTATAGAGCAAATACTAGACATCAAACCATTGCACATTGAATAATACTAAAGCAAATCTTTCTCATTAATAACTTTTCAAATGTCTAGTTACAACCACTAATATCAGAGCCATTCTATAGGGCCCAATTACATTGCAATAAAAGGAAATAACTAACTACAACTCTAAGATAACATAATGACTCGAGGGTACTCCTGGCTTCACTCTTGGTCATTCCCTTCCTCGTGAGTGTATGTGTCATCCTCGGTCCCACCTGAGAACACAACATCAAATAACGTAGGGCGAGCGATAAACGCCCAGTAGGACTTAAATCTCAGGCTCAAGTAGGCTTTAAAAAATTAACACATTTAATGGCAGTGTATCTAAAGATAGCAGGTACAAGCGAATCAAAATATAGCAAGAGATAGCACAACAGGTAACAAGATAGCACAATAGCACGAGATCGAGTATAGTTTCCAAAAATAGCACAAGTATCGAGTATAGCACGAATAGCAGGATGGCCATAGCACAACTAGCACAAGTATAATAATAGCACGAAGAGTATAGCACTTATTTGTCATTCTAGACATCGAGAGAGTATAGTATGTTTTGTGTTTTGATTGTCATATAGATAGTCGAGATGGATAGCACTTGAGTGTAATGCCAAACACTCTGATCATTTAACTCCCATGGGCACTAGCACTTTCGGGCGCACATCCCAGGACCAGATCGGGCCCTTTATATATTGCCAGGCATTTGTTATATTGTATCTTTAGACAATCAGTCAATGGCCAATATAGAGTACCAAGAGTAGTTAAGAGCACTAGATGAATAGACGAGATAGTAGAGAGAACATGAATAGACGAGCGAGTAGAGTATGGATGAGAGCTAAGGGTACATCACGTAAAACAACGAGTAAACAAGCGATAGTAACAGTTGCACAACACGCGCACGTCGTATTGGCAGTCAGGTGGAATTCACGATCTTCCCGCTAGCCATGTTATGCAAAAGTCCAGAGGTCCGACGTGATTCAAGGTAAGAGTGAACTTCTAATAGCTGTTTGGATCATATCGATCCCTAAAGGTGTAATGGGTGTTAGGGTACAACCGGCTCATCGACCATGTGGGAATCCATGATCAGAGGAGACTTACGGAGGCCTTGTGCAAGGGTTCACTAGTCTGACGAAAGGAATATCCGATGGAGTGTTCACCACAAGGCAAGTAAAGTGTGTATATAAAAACAAGTGCTCGACGTTCTAGAGGAATTCTAGAACAGTGGAGCGTCGATATCGGTATATAAACAACGCAAGAAACGAATACAAGTCCTTTAAAATAGAGCAATTAATATACTTAATTGTAATAAATTACCAGATACATTATGAGATCTTTTATGCCAGATTTCAGCCATATATGGATGGTTCATGTGTGTGCATGTGTAAGAGAATCATAGATAGAAAAGAAGTCGTGAATATGTATTTTAAAGTATTCAATATAGCTCCATTTTAACACAGGTGTTTTTACTGCGTGTATGACTGTTAGAAAGTGAGAGCAATAAATTTTATGGGTTTTCATCAAAAATTCTGTGAACGCGACGTACCCATGTAAGGGTCGCGACAGGGCTGTCTGCTCAAGCGGCCAAACGCGACGGGGTTTCCTATCGCGTTCAGAACGCGATAAGATGTTAGTCGCGACGGCTCTGAGAATGCGGCGTGTCGAGCCGTCACGTTCTCAGGTACTTCACCTGAGTTCGAGTGGGAAAAATGTTCTACATCGGATAGCGTGCCAACTTGACTTATTTGGACACAGGGTACTTTGAAAAATCATAACTAATTACATAATGTTGAAAAAATTACGAAACAAGTTGCAAATTAAGTAGACAAGTAAGGGTACTTCCAATAAATCGAAAGTAGAGAGAGAGCATGGTTCATAGACAGTTTGAACATGAGCAAGAACGAGTAATTCAGAACATGGCACAGAGAGAAAGATTGATTAAATTCGATCAGCATGCTCGATGAAATTTAGGGCTTTTAGGGGCAAAAGATCCCTAACAACATGAAGTATCTACAGCAAGAATTTCGTAGCATGGGATCAAGTATTCATAGAGATTTGAATTAAACATGATGTCTCGGGGTTATCATGTTTGCAGATCTTCTAAAATCAAGAACAAATGATTGGCTCGATGAAAAAGAGGGAATCAAGAGGGCTTTATTCCTGGTGGTTGGAACTACCTACAGACGAGTTTAATTTAATTTTGCTCGTGAGAATGCCTACCTTTGACTCGATTTATCTTCTAGAGCTTAGAACTCCAAGAACGAAGGAAGAAGCTTAATGGATCTTCCTCTCCTCGATTTCTCCTCCTCCTTGGCCTCTTCTCCACGTCCAAGAACCGCTTTGCATGATCTAGGGCCGGCCATGAGGGCTTAAGAGGTGTATTTATATAAATAAAAGTTCATATTCCTACTACTACTCAAGTTCCTCTTAATTACGAGATTTCCTAACTCCACCTTTCCTCTCTTGCTTTCCAATCTCTAATTGGGTTTGGATAGTATCTAAATTCGTGCTAGACTATATGGAGTAGGTTTAAGAATCCAATTCCAACTCTAATTGCCACTGTTATTACTTTAATAACCCCTTTCTAATTATGAGATAATTAAACTCCGAATTTAGGGTATTTTCTTATTATTCTCCCTTTGTAAATTCATATTTTTGACCCAATAAGTTCTAGAGGATCCATTAAGCAAAGCTCATTACTCTTTCCACTTAATGGGTTTTATTTAATGCTCTTTTCATTGAATATCCCTTTAGCTGAGTTTTAAATTTATTTTTAAATTTTATTTTTCTCAAAAATTCAGGTTGCTACAGAACGGGACACGGACCTGATGTCGCGACGGGGAACCCTGTCGTGATGGAGCTGATATCACGATGCCCTGAAGGGCATGTCTCTGGGTCGCATCGCCCTCGTCCGATGTGTTCTCTACAGTGTGGGAGAAAGTGGAAGGACCTTCTTCTGCCCTCCAACCAGCCAGAGGACAAAAGCTCCTCGTGAGAACTCACTTGAATGCCTGCCAAAACAACAAAACCACAAAGAAAGAACCCTATTAGAACAAGTTAAGTGTGGTATCTATTCAACAAAAAGAGAAATAAGGAACATGGTGGGAACGAACCTGGGGGGTTTTTTAAACCCCTAGGGTGATGGAAAACATAGGAAAGGATGGAAATGCAACCTATCTAAAGAAATAATATAAAATGCATGAAAGAGAAAAGGAGGAGGAGAGAGGAAGAAAGATCCCCAATGGGGGCGACTCCCTGGCATGTAATGGCGTGCTTAGGTGCTTCAAATGCTCCAAGATGAAGTGGGAATCGCCCTCCTCACGTTCCACGCTCAGTAGATGAAGAAATGAACAAGTTTTGAGGTGGAAAATGTGAGAAAAGATAGGGAATGGGAGGGCTGTGAGGCTAAGTCCAGAGTACTAAAAATTTCGGCAGCCCTTCGGGTGAAAATGGGGCTCTCCTTTCTCTGGAAGGGGGGGCCCTTGCTTTATAAGAAAGAGAGAGAAAATCCCATTTTTAGTGATAATACCCAAAATGAGAAGATATATTTGACTAATTCCAGGTTAGAGAGTCCTAAGGAGGCTCGAAGGAGACCCTCGGCCCAAAACCTCGCCCAAGGGGGTGAGAGGTTACTTGGAGATAAGGATAAGGCCATAGGAGGATAAATAGGAGGTGGTTGCGGAGGCATGCTGGCCGCGGCTGTAGTCGCGACGTATCATAGGGGCGCAACCTAGATTAACGTGATGGCCTAAGCCGTCGCGACTATGAGGCCACGTGCATGGGTATGCATGCGCTATCGCGACGCACATAGGGGCACGTCCTTGAGAAAGCGGCGCTACGATACATCGCATCATGGAAATCAATTAGTTTTATTAATGGCCAATAGAATGAAGAATAATGGACACAAGGCTCAGGACTCATTTTAAAAAAAAAAGGTAATAGACGGGATTAGATGAAATTAAGCTTCTAATGGTCAAAGCAAGGCTATAGTGGGCTTCAAGGTAAATGACAACTTGGGGCTCATTTAAGAGGACAAGAACATGTGGTTCAACTCATAGGCTAGAAGGGGGTCTACAACCAGAAAGACCAAGCTCAATACCAAACTATAATGGACCCAGGTCTGAGCTACCGGTACAACTAACACAAACATTGAACTGCCACCCATGCGCCGAGCACCGACGGGTTTTACAAGAAAGGTCTTAGGAAAGCCATATAAGAGAATTGTGCACCCACAAAATGATGACCAGTCTGTCCCCATGTAATTTTAATTAATTATATATACATATATATATATATTGATGATTAACAAAACCAAACAAAGTTTATCAATTATATCTAATGAATATTTCATAAGTCTTAAGTACAGGAAAAATACCAAGGTCAAACAAGCCAATAAAGGTATGCATTACTTCTCTGAAGCCTTAATCTTTTCAACATGATATTTCTCTAAGTCCATATCGACTTCTATTGAAGGCCATAACGATTTCTTTATAAGCATATCGATTTCAATAGAATTATCATAACGATTTCCTTTTGGCTGAAAAGTCATGTTGTTTCAAACAATCGATGTCACAACGACTCTATAAGTTACCGTAACGATTTCTTTAGAGCCCGTAACGACTTGCTCGTCACAACGACTCTATAAGTTACCGTAACGATTTCTTTAGAGCTCGTAACGACTTGCCTGTCGCAACGACTCTATAAGTTGTCGCAACGATTTCTTTAGAGCCCGTAACGACTTGCTCGTCACAACGACTCTATAAGTTACGTAACGATTTCTTTAGAAACTCGTAACGACTTGCCTGTCATAACGACTCTATAAGTTATCGCAACGATTTCTTTAGAAAGCGTAACGACTTCTTTTGTTGTAACGATTTCATAAGTTACCATAACGACTTCTTTAGAACTCGCAACGACTTGCTTATTGTAACGACTCATAAGTTACCATAACGATTTCTTTAGAGTTCATAACGACTTGATAAGTTCATAACGATTTTTAGAATTCACAACGACTTGCTTTGTATAATGATTTGTTAAGTATTTCACATCGATTTCTTCAGAAACACAACAATTTGCTTTGTAACGATTCATTAAGTGTTCATGATATATCTTCTGTCACATAACGATTGCTATGACTCATAACGATTTCATAAGTCATATAGTCATCGATTTCATATCTTGATATCTTATTCATCTTAAAGCGTTGACTAGTCAAAGTCCACGTAGACATCTCTCTGACGCTTTTGCATTTATGAGATCTGAACATATCTCTGCATGCATGCAGACCATATCGTGCCTACTCTGATTACGTCCTTAGACTTAAGCTATTTGCATTACTATTTTCATGTCTATTGCTACTGACGTTGACTGACATCAGAGACAGCTTAGCTGTCTGCTATTTGAGATTGACATTTGTGCAGACCTCTGAACTAGCTTCATGGTACAACGTTAAACAAATAGAAGCCAACGGATATTTCTGAAGATCTATCTCTTTGCGTGCTCAAGTGATCAAAAGACTGTTGACTGGAAGCTTCCAAGACTCCAGATGTCATTCAGTCTAACGACTACTCAAAAGAGAGACAACGGACACTTCAACGTCTACATTTCAAATTGAAGATATAAATTCAAGTCAGAAGAACAGAAGAAAACAGAGATCGCGCATTCAAGCATTCAAATTCTTCTGAAGAAAGTCCAGAGCCAAGAACTTCATTCCACTTAGCTTTTGCTCTTTTGCTCTCCACTAGTTTGTGAAAATCTTGAGAGAGCCTGTATAGTTCTGAGAGTGTGCCTTGTTTAAATCTCTTTGCTCTCAGTTCTAGTTGCTTCAGATCCTTGCTTGTCAAAAGCTTGATCTAGGGGCTTGAATTTCATTCACTCTCTTTGTGTTGTTCCCTTCGGTTGTGAAGGAAGACCTGGTGGTATCCAGGGTGTTGTTCCCTTCGGTTGTGAAGGAAGACCTGGTTGTATCCAGGGTGTTGTTCCCTTCGGTTGTGAAGGAAGACCTGGTGTGGTATCCAGGGTGTTGTTCCCTTCGGGTGTGAAGGAAGACCAGCTGAGCTGGGTGTTGTAGCGTCCTTAGGGGGACTGTACCCTAGTTAGTGAAATCCTGAGTTGTTGCTCAGGGACTGGACGTAGGACTCCTAAGGAAAGGAGGTCCGAACCAGGATAAACCTTGTGTTGTGTGATTGTCTTCTTTGTGTGTTTGTTATTTAAACTAATGTCACTAACCTACTTCGAAGAAGAACGTTTGTGTGAATGTTTTTAGTTACAGGTATCTTCTAGATTAATTTTTAAAGACCCATTCACCCCCCTCTGGGCTCGTCAACTGGGCAACAAGTGGTATCAGAGCGAGTCTCTTCGACAAAGAAAGGATCCAACGATCTGAAGAGTAAAGATCCATGGCAGCCCAAGGTAACTTTGAAGGTCAGTCTGTCAACCGACCCCCTCTCTTCGATGGTGAAGATTATCCTTACTGGAAGACCAGAATGGAATACTTTCTACAAGGGCACGACTATCAAATTTGGTCCATAGTAGAAGAAGGTGATCTGTTAGTCACAAATGAGAAAGCACAATGGACAGATGATGACAGGAAGAAGATTTCCCTGAATTGCAAAGCAAAGAGCATCCTATGCTGTGCTCTAAGTAAGAAGGAATTCAACAGAGTTTCAGCCTGCAAATCCTCAATGGAAATGTGGGAAAAGCTCAGGATTACTTATGAAGGCACAGACAAAGTAAAGGAAACAAGAATCGACATTCTTGTCACTCAATATGAAAGATTTCAGATGCAGTCAAGTGAGTCCATAACTCAAATGTTCAGCGGTTCACTGACATCACAAATGGACTAGCTAGTCTGGGGAAAACCTATGAGATGGGAGACATGGTGAGGAAGATACTTAGATCCTTACCGTCCTCATGGACCCCAAGGTCACAGCAATAGAAGAAGCTAATGACCTGAAGAGAATGTCTGTAGAAAAGCTCATTGGGTCCCTCATGGCCCATGAGATCAACATGGAAAGGCTAGGAGAGTCCTCTAGCAGAAAGAAGCACTCCAACGCCTTAAAAGCTGAAGAAGATTCACCAGAAGCAAGTTCAGCTGAAAGTGAAAGTGATGCAGACAGCGAAAATGAGGAAGCTATGCTATCTAGAAAATTACAGCGAATTTTGGCTAAGAAGAAGAAATTCCAATCTGGAAGAAGGCACTTCAAAAGGAACAAGGAATTCAAGAAGCCAGATGGAAAAGAAATAAAGAAAGGAGAAACCATCTGCTATGAATGTAAGAAGCCAGGACACATTAAAACTGAGTGTCCAAAGTTAAAGAAGCCGGAGTTCAGGAAGAAGGACAGTTCCAAGAAGTTCAGAAAGTACAAGAAGAAGGCGATGGCAGCAGCATGGGAAAACAGTAGTGACTCAGACAGTGAGTCAAGTTCCTGCAGTGATGAAGAAAAGCCAACTTGGCCTTCATGGCAAATACTGAAGATAAGGTAACTTCTGACTCCTCTTTTGATTCATGCAATGATTCAGATTCCGATAGTTTAGAAGAGGCTTTCAACGAACTATATGAAAAATATAAAGAAGTAACCAAATTATTAAAAGTAAGCAAGAAAAACATAGTCTGTATAGAAAATACAAACTCAGATCTAAAATCAGAAAATGAACAATTAGAAAGTCAAATAACTGAACTTAAAAGAAGAAATGAACTGTTATGTGAAGACCTAAAAGCTAAGAATGAACAAATAACTAAATTAGAGAAACAAGTAAGTTCAGATGAACTGAAAACTGAAATCAAAACACTAACAGAAGAAAATATACAGTTATCTAGCACATTAGAAAAATTCACTAATGGTAAAAACTCCTCATATTAAAAGGTGCTAGAAGATCAGGTAAGAAGAAAAATGGATTAGGATATACACCCCCAGATAATGAAGAAACCATAATTTATCCTAAAACATATCCAACACCAAAATTTGTACCTGAACAAGATACAAATACAAGCTGATTTCAGATATATAGAAAAAGTAACCAAATTATCCTGCTGTAGTCACTGTAACAAGTTAGGACACATCATAACGACATGCCCAACAAGACATAAGAAATGGATAATAAAAGCAAAATAAATGATACTAACCCATCAGGACCCAAAAGAATTTGGGTACCTAAAACTTGGTTTTTATTTCAGGACATCTCTCGAGCATCCAAATGGTATTTGGATAGCGGGTGCTCAAGACACATGTCAGGAAACCAGAAGTTATTCTCTCATCTCCAAGCTGAAGAAGGAACAGTTACTTATGGAGATAATGGGAAAGG
This sequence comes from Colocasia esculenta, assembly GCA_014218235.1. NCBI lineage: Eukaryota > Viridiplantae > Streptophyta > Magnoliopsida > Alismatales > Araceae > Colocasia > Colocasia esculenta. The sequence continues at coordinate 7,958 of JACBKR010004682.1, read as the reverse complement.
AACCGTGATAGGCAGTGGCTCTGTGAATAACAAAGGAAAAACAGTCATAGAAGATGTGTTACTAGTCAAGGGATTGAAGCACAATCTCATTAGCATTAGCCAGTTGTGTGACAGAGGCCATCAGATCAAGTTTCAAGAGTCGAAGTGCAGCATACTGAAGGATGGAGCAGTCATCTTTGAAGCTAATAGAGAAAATAATTTGTATGTGCTCTATCTTGAAGAACTCAAGGTTCAAAATGTTTGTCTGGCAGCAAGTAAAGATAAATCTACATAATTATGGCACAGACGACTTGGACATTGCAGCATAGATGGCATGAGAAAACTGCTGAAGAAGAATCTTGTGTAAGGTCTACCTAAGGTTAGTACAAAATTGGATGGTGTATGTAAACCTTGTGCTAAGGGAAAGCACACCAAAGGCTCCTTCAAGTCAAAGACGGTGGTGACCACCTCAAAACCCTTAGAGCTCCTTCATATGGATCTATTTGGGCCAATGAGGACTACCAGTCTTGGAGGAAAGAATTTTGGATTTGTCATAGTTGATGACTACTCAAGATTCACATGGGTATCATTCCTAGAGCATAAAGATGACACTTTGAAAACTTGTTAGTTTCAGCAAGAAGGTTCAGAAAGATCAAAAGTTCAGCATTGTGTCTATCCGATCAGATCATGGTGGTGAATTTCAAAATGAAAAGTTTGCTAGATTTTGTGATGATCAGGGAATGAGCATAATTTCTCAGCACCAAGGACACCACAACAAAATGGTATTGCTGAGAGGAAGAACAGAACCCTATTGGATATGGCAAGAACTATGCTCTCAGAATATGATCTGCCAAGATATTTTTGGGCTGAAGCAGTCAACACAGCAAGCTACATTATCAACCGAGTAATGATCAGGCCAATCCTGAAAAAGACTGCATATGAACTATTCAAAGGGAAGAAGCCAAAGATCAGCCACTTCAGGACTTTTGGATGTCCTTGCTTCATTCACAACAATGGAAAAAGGGACATTGGTAGTTGGATGCCAAATCAGATGAAGGCATCTTTATGGGGTACACCTCTAAACCCAAAGGCTATAGAGTATTAACAAACGTACTTTATTGATTGAACAGTCTGTACATATTATTTTTGATGAAACTAACCCTTCCTTGAGAAAGGAAGTAGATAGTGACAATGATGATGCAGATGAACTGTCCAAGAAACTAAAAGATACATCAATTGAGGACAAGGATGATCCACCTCTGGAAGAATTGCAACAAGAAGAAGTTACTCATGAAAACCTTCCAAAGGAGTGGAGATACAAGAAAGATCACCCACTTGAGATTATTGGTGATCCATCCATAGGGGTAAGAACAAGAGGTAATGTTATTCCTTGTGATTACCTAGCTTTTGTTCTCAAATAGAGCCTAGGACAGTCAATGAAGCTCTTTCTGATGAATCTTGGATAGTAGCCATGCAAGATGAATTAAATCAATTCAAGAGAAACCAAGTATGGTCACTTGTTCCTAGACCATCAGACCATCCAGTCATTGGCACCAAATGGGTGTTCAGAAATAAACTGGATGAAACTGGTGCAATCTTAAGAAACAAGGCCAGATTGGTAGCTCAAGGCTATTCTCAAGAGGAAGGCATAGATTTCGATGAAACCTATGCACCTGTAGCTAGACTTGAGGCCATTAGAATATTACTTGCATATGCATCTGCTTTGAACTTGACATTATTTCAAATGGATGTTAAATCCGCATTTTTAAATGGTTTATAAAAGAGGAAGTTTATGTGGAACAACCTCCGGGTTTTGATGACACAGAATTTCCTAATCATGTTTTCAAACTTCACAAGGCATTATATGGTTTAAAACAGGCACCTAGAGCCTGGTATGAAAGGCTTAGCTCTTTTCTTTTAAACCATGGTTTCAGTAGAGGTCAAGTAGATAGTACCTTTTCATAAAGTCAAAGGTCAAACACATTCTATTAGTCCAAATTTATGTAGATGATATTATCTTTGGGTCTACTGATGAATCCCTTTGCAAGTACTTTGAAAAGTTGATGCAGGGAGAATTTGAAATGAGCATGATGGGAGAACTTAATTACTTCCTTGGATTACAAATCAAACAAGGAAAGGAAGGAACTCACATCTGTCAAGCAAAGTACAAAAGAACTCTTAAAGAAATTTGGATTCGAAAATACCAAGCCACTGTCAACACCGATGAGCACATCAACAAGGATGGACAGTGACAAAGATGGTAAGAAAGTAGATCAAAAGATCTACAGAGGTATGATGGTTCACTACTTTATTTAACAGCTAGTAGACCTGATATTTATTTAGTGTATGCATGTGTGCTAGATATCAAGCAGATCCTAAGAATCACATTTAATTTGTGAAAAGAATATTTAGATATTTAGCAAGATCTCATGACTTAGGTCTATGGTATCCAAAACATTGTGAAATTAACTTAGTAGGTTACTCTGATGCTGACTATGCTGGATGCAAATTAGATAGAAAAAGCACCAGTGGTGGTTGTCAATTTCTTGCAGGATGTTTAATATCTTGGTCTTCAAGAAACAAAATTCAGTAGCACTATCTCTACTAGCTGAAGCTGAAGTACGATTGACAACTGAAATTGTACACAACTCTATGGATAAAGCAACAACTTGAAGATTTCGGATTAAACATCAAATCCATCCCACTGCTGTGTGACAACACCAGTGCCATTAATCTCACCAAGAATCCAGTTCAGCACTCAAGGACCAAACATATTGAGGTTAGATATCATTTTATTCGTGATCATGTTGCAAATGGAAATATTGAAATATCCTTTATTGATACAAATGGCCAATTAGCAGACATTTTCACAAAAGCCTTACCTGAAGAGAGATTCACATCTCTTAGAAGGGAATTAGGCATGTGCAATTTGTGATAAAAGTTTGCTTACAAATGGCACATTAAATTTCAGAATTAAGTAATTTTTCCCTCCATGGCGTTAAGCAAAAGAAATTCAAATTATTCTTTGTAACCGCTCTCTCATTGAAGTCGGTTTGAATAGTCAACACCTTTTGTCGTTTTCACCGCCTTTGGCGCCTCACTTTCCACATCGCATTAATTTATTCATAAAATCAATGGCAGAACGATTCGTATCTCATCGTCTACCTTTCCCCTTTTCATCCTGTCGCATGAGCCGATGCCCTAACAACTCATATCTCAACCCTCTGCAAATTTGAACCTTCCTCCTCCTTCCCGCAAAATTTCTTGAGGATTCCTCTCTTCCCCTTCCGTTTCAACCCTCCAGAGACTTTCCCACCTGAATCCATGGCCGCACCAGTCATCGCCGCAGTTTGGGTGGCTACAGCGCCGAGTTTCTCACTCCTGAGCAGCAGGAGAGGTTTACCTTTGTGAAGACGAAGCTCTGTGGAAATAAAGAAGTCGATGTTGCTAATCTGAGGAAAAATGGAATGAGTGTGGTAGATTTGATCAATCAGATGCAGTGGACAGGAGTCTCACCTTTTCAGAGGTCAGTTATCCGGACTTGGTAAAAGCTTTCTTCGTGTGTATGAGAACAGAGGAAGATGGGTCCCTAGTCTCTTCAGTAAAGGGAACCCTGATTAGAATAGACCCTGAGTTGCTGAAGATGTTGTTTGATGTGAAGACTTCCGGATTTAGTGGGGTTCACACGTGGACGCCCAAGTGAAAGGTTTGGGAATTGTAGGGCCGGGCTTCAAGCTAAGGGATGGCAAGCTGGATATAAATCAACTAACTGCTTTCAACCGCCTCCTTCACTTTATTGTTTGTCAAATCTTAGTTCCCAGAAGTGCAACATTTTCTTCTTGCACAAAGGCCGACTCAGACATGATGTATTGGGCCATTCAAAATAAGGAGATAAATATGGCCGCAGTGATGATGGAAAAGAATGAAATTTGCCAGAGATCAGATTTGGGACACCAAGAGCAAGTTAAATGTGTCCCTGCCTATGCCCACCTACTTACCAAGATCTTCAAACACTTCGGTGTTGATCTTTCTGGGGCAGTTGTAGAGAAAATGGGCCAAGCAATCAGGTCCAGGAACCTGAAGAAGAGTGGCTTCTCTGTGGAAAATGGTGTCTGGTTCAAGGCTTCAGTTGCTGAAGGCGAAGCCATCATTGACGACACCTCAGTTGTTCATCAGGAGATGGGATCAGCAGATATGATCCAGAATTGCCAGTGGAGTCAGTTTCAGCTCCAGCAGTTGGAGCAGCAGAATCATCAGGCCCCTCTTTAGCAGAAGTTCAGTCTGAAATTGCAGTGGAAGAAGAAAGGATATCAGCACCAGCTTCAGAATTTCCAGAAGAATTAGCTGTAAATTTTGCAGAAAGGAGAATTGAGGATATTCTCCCAGAGGACATTTTTTCAGTTGAGGACCCACTACCCTCAACTGTGTTGCATCTATTCTTTCAGACATTATTGATTCAATTCCTTTCACCTCTAGTGCTCAGAAACCAGTGGCAGAGTTGCAGAAGAGCTGTGGCATCAGGCCACATTGATGAACCAATGGAAGATGTTCAAGTAGAGGTAGAGCACCCAGCTGCTCAAGGTGACTCTGTGATGGAAGATGCTCCCATTCAGGGGGAGCAAGTATCAAATGAAGAAGATGCTCCTATTGAGGGGGAGCTATCAAAAGAAGGTTCAGCAGAAACAACTCCAGTTGTTGATGGTCAGGAGGAAAGGCATAGAGATTCTCAAAATTTGGATGACAGAGAAGGAGAGATTGCAAGCTCTTCGAGCTCAGATGATGATCAACCTCCTCCAGCAAAAGAAGGCAAGAAGAAAGGAAAAGAAGTTGCCTCTGAAGTTCCTCTCCTGGCTGATACACCTTTTGAGAGGCAGGTCAAGCAGAAAATTGTCATAAATTTGAAACCAGTGATTGAAAGGCTGAATGTGCAAGGTGAGCTATTATGTACTCTCCAGTCAGATGTAAATTCTATATTTCTGAGCCAAGCTTCAGCCAACAAAGAATGGGACAAATCAGAAATGCTATGAAATGGTTTAATAAGGAGATGAGCAGCATGAAAGGCATGCTCTCGATATTATCAAGGCAGTTGGAGTTCAAGCTCCTCCTCCTCCAGAAGCAGCAGCTCCTCAGAAGCAGCAGCAGCACAACAAAGAGGTAGGCCAACAGGGCCAGCTGATCAGGTGAAGGCCAACAGGGCCATCTGAGCAAGGGTCAGGGCCATCAGGGCCATTGGAGAGTGAGTCTGTGCAGATAGAGGCAGAAGAGTTCTTGGCACCCAAGCCCCCAGCTCCCTCTTCTCCCTCACACACCTATTCCTCCAACTCCACCCTCAGCTCCTACAGCACCTCCTGCTCCTCAAACATTCAAGAAGCCTCAATCTAGACCAATTTCTTCTCCTACACATTTCAGTCCACCTCATCTCCTGCCTCCTCTACTTCCATTCCTTCTCCTTCTCCTATACATGAGGCCCCTCCAGCATCCTCAGCTGGAGCATCCTCCTCCTCCTCTGGTCCCTCCCTTGGACCAATTGATGACCTTCCTACTACTTCCCACTCTTTTCTTCATCCTACTCTCCACCCTCTTTCATCACTATCATACCTGAAAGAGCCCAACTTAACTCTCCCTTTATGGAACAAATAAAGGATGAGTTTGAGGAAGGGATCCTCAGGTCTGTGTTGAAGGTTGGGGAACATGTTCATAGGGCAGACCTTCTAGTCCTGCCCCAAGAAGAGGAAGCTTACTTCTACTTCCTCCCTCTCCTCTGAACCCAAATACCCACCTTTGTGGTTTTCTCTCACAGTGGACAACAAACATCCCTCACTGTACAGAGAATATCTCTCAAAGGTTGTTTTTGCAACCATCATTAACCTTCCATTTCTTGATCTCACAGATCATTTGCACACCATTCTACCCTACACTTCTCTTTCAAATCCGAAAAAATCCAAAATCTCTCTCTTGCCCACTCAAATCTGAAGAGCAGTGGGGCAAAGGTCACAAGGATCTCCTAAAGAAATTCATTCTTGCCAAATCTGCTAGATTCCCTCCAAGGGACCACTCCCTGACCCTATCAGAGTGGTTCAGGATCTATCATAGGGAACTTTGGGCACATATTCAAAAGGAAATCAAAATGATCAGGCACCTCATGCTATTCAACAACTACAGATATATTCATAGACTTCCAGAGGTTCAGCTCAGTCAGTTCAAAAGGGCCATTTCAGCTCTGACTCCGGATATCTCTCAAACTTCAGATGTTCAGGTAGATTTTGCTACCCTCCAAGTACCTGAAGAGATAGTCCTTCCTCAAATCACTTTCTAGTTATGGAGTCCTCTGTAGGATCCATCATCTTTGAACGTTTTGCCAGAGGGAATTAAAGTCAGAAAGGCTGCCTGGTTGCTTTTTCTAGATTCTTGTTTAGGGAATATCACCAGGGGCATGTAAGTGCTGAAGTTCTAGCCCTATTCTGTCTGAATGTGAAAGGCTGACATCTTCTGAATGGTCCAAGTTCTACCCCCTGTCAGCTCAGCAACTATTTGAAATCAATGAAGTTCAGGCCAGAGAAGGCAAACCAGCCATTTCTCCAGCTACTTTCCTAGATATGAACTCCATTCATCTTGTTGATGACCCCTTCAAGGTCTGGGAGGAAAGATACAAAGTGTATGTGGCTATGCACAAAGCTCTCAGAGATAACCACAACCATTATCCTGTCACCATGGACCAATTCCTCACCTGTGCCAGCTTTGGGACTCGTCGATTTCTCAAGATGAACATGGACAAGAATGCATATGCTGACCTTCTCTATCAACACCTAGATCTTCATCTCAAAAGGATGGCTTCCACCATGGGACCATCCTACTCTGTATCCTTTGGAGTCTTCAAAACTCTTTTTGAAGAGCAGGAAGCACAGCATGGGAAACCATCTCCATTTTGCCTCTCTTCTGTCTCCTGCCTTCTATTTACCAGTACCTCCACAAAGTTAATGAAATGACCTTCTTTGTATACTCCTGTTATCTTTCTCTCTTCTTTCTTTGTCGAAGATTGTCTTTTTGCCAATGACAAAAAGGGGGAGAAAATTAGCATGTCTGGAAACTCTATAACATCTATATGCATTTTTTTTCATCCATACTTATTGTTCAGTTTTGTCATCACCAAAAAGGGGGAGATTGATGACCAGTCTGTCCCCATGTAATTTAATTAATTACATATATATGATATTGATGATTAACAAAACAAACAAAAGTTTATCAATTATATCTAATGAATATTTCATAAGTCTTAGTACAGGAAAAATACCAAGGTCAAACAAGCTAATAAAGGTATGCATTACTTCTCTGAAGCCTTAATCTTTTCAACATGATATTTCTCTAAGTCCATATCGACTTCTATTGAAGGCCATAACGATTTCTTTATAAGCATATCGATTTCAATAGAATTATCATAACGATTTCCTTCTGGCTGAAAAGTCATGTAATTTCACAGGTCGATGTCACACGACTCTATAAGTTACGTAAAGATTTCTTTAAGCAGTAATAACGACTTGCTCATCACAACGAATCTATAAGTTACCGTAACGATTTCTTTAGAGCTCGTAACGACTTTCCTGTCGCAACGACTCTATAAGTTGTCGCAACGATTTCCTTCGAGCTCGGACGACTGCTCGTCACAAACGACTCTATATGTTACCGTACGATTTCTTTAAGAAACTCGTAACGACTTGTCGTCATAACGACTCTATAAGTTATCTGTAAGGCCCTCGAATTTCCGTCGCATTATTTGTATTTGTGTGTGTATTTGTGCTTGTGTATGTATATACATATTTACGTACGTATTAATTAGTACAATTACGTGTGCATGTGTTTATACTAGATGTAAATAATGCATGTATTGAATGGTGAAATATGGATACACTACCATATAATATTGCATGTATATATGCATGGCATGCATAGTTTTCTGCATGTTTTAGAGTTCTGGCCGAAGG
>JACBKR010004681.1:0-25752 GCA_014218235.1 Colocasia esculenta | reverse complement strand
TCGTAATTTGAGCTCTCAAAAATACCTGCATGCGATTTTTCCAATAAGAATAGTCAGTGCCATCAAAATAGGGTGGCCTGGTCACTGAATGTCCCTGGCCATATACCCTTTGCTAGAATCCATAAGATCGAGAATCTCCTGATCGCTAGATCAAATTACGAAAAGTAAATCGGAGAAACCCGCTTTGATACCAATTGAAGAGTTATGCGGAATAACACAATATGGTAATCTAGAAGGGGGGGTTGAATAGATTACGGCTTCTATTTAATGATGGCTTCTTTTCGGTGCTACAAGCAATCTTAATGAAAACTTGATTAGAATTGATTGAGATTAAGAAACTTGAGTTGATATATGAGAACAGGGTATCAAACGTGCGTATGAACACCGTGCCTACCAATCATCTATCGCAAAACGCGAACAAACCACAGAAGACGATGATTAAGGTGGTTCGGAGTACACAATCGGTATCCTACATCCACCGTCCCACACACACGTAGAAACGACTGCTTATGAGCGAGTTCAACACAACAACTCAAACCACACACACGTTGTCTGATGAACCACGATCAGAACAACCACAATTCGTGAATCAAGCACAAAGGATGCTCAAAACACAACCACACACACACGATGGAATGGAAATTATGAAATGGTGAAGAATTTAGAGTTGGGGAACAAATCCAGTTGGAATTCTTCTCGTGGATCGTCCAAACGCTCTTCAAACTTCGATTGGATGTAGATTGATCGATGTAGAAGGTGAATTGATGACGATCCGGCTTCAACTTCGCATGGATGGCGATTCCACGACGATCTGGGCAGAGAAGGTTGAAGCAGAGCAGCAATTTGGGGCTTTTCCTCTTGGTCCCTTGGAGGCTCTTGGATGGGAGGCTGCTCTCTGCGAATTTGACTCCAAAAGGATGCTTATATAGTGTTAGGTAAAGGGGGGGTCGTGGAGGAAGGAAACACCCAAGTGGGGCGGATTGGAAACTCTAAATCTCATGTTTCCGTCGTCTGTCGACAGGTGCACTTGCATCTGTCGACAGGCGCACTCAGGCTGAGAACTGGCTTTCAAAAAATTGAGTTTCTGAGTGTATCTGTCGACAGGCAATTTGCATATGTCGACAGGTGCACTCAGGATGGAAAACCTGAGTTCTGTCTGGGTTGACTGTGTGAATCTGTCGACAGGTACATTGCATCTGTCGACAGGTGCACTCAGAGATGCAAACCTGAGTTCTGTCTTGGAATGACTGTGTGAGAATCTGTCGACAGGTACATTGCATCTGTCGACAGGTGCACCTCTTTGACAGTTTTTGTGCTATTTGCTCATCTCTTAAATGCTCCATCTTTCATGCTTGTGCACCTACATGCAAATACATTGTTAGTGATATACATTGTATGATTTAGCAATGTTTAACTCATCACTTTCATGATGTTTTTCATGTTAGTTAGCACATCAATTTTGCATTACATCAATGATCAAGGATATTAATGTGATCATCAAAAAACATTATATGGAAAACCCAACAGTTGTTTACATAAACTTCTCCTTATATAACCATTTAGAAAGCTGATTTAAATCCATTTGAAAAAGTTTTAAACCCAATGCAGATGCATAAGCAAGTAAAATCTAATGCCTCAAGTCTAGCCACTGGTGCATAGGTTTCATCGAATCTATGCCTTCCTCTTGGGAATAGCCTGAGCTACCAGTTGGCCTTGTTTCTTGTGATCACACAGCTTCATCCAATTTGTTCCTGAACACCCATTTGGTGTCAATCATAGGATGATCTGATGGTCTTGGAACAAGGGACCATACCTGGTTTCTCTTGAACTGATTAAGTTCATCTTGCATGGCTATATCCAAGATTCATCAGACAGTGCTCATTGACTATCTTAGGCTCTATTGCGATACAAAGGCTAAGTAATCACAAGGAATTACGTTACCTCTAGTTCTTACCCCAACTGATGGATCTCCTATAATGTTGTCCAGTGGGTGATCTTTCTTGTATCTCCATTCCTTTGGAAGATTACCATGTGATGTATCTTTTTGTTGTAGTTCTTCCAAGGGGATCTCCTTGTCCTCGATGGAGTGTCTTTTAACTTCTTGGACAATTCATTGTATCATCAACATCACTATCTACTTCCTTCTCAAGAAGGGTTAGTCTCATCAAAGATAACATGTACAGTTTGCTCAATTAATAAACTTTGCTTATTGAATACTCTATATCCTTTGGGTTTAGAAGCATACCCCATAAATATACCTTCATCAGACTTTGAATCCAGCTTACCAATATCTCTTTTTCCATTGTTGTGAATGAAGCATGGACATCCAAAGGTTCTGAAGTGACTGATCCTTGGTTTCTTTGCTTGAATAGCTCGTATGCAGTCTTCTTTAGAATTGGCTTGATCATCACTCTGTTGATTATATAGCACGATGTGTTGATGGCTTTGGCCAAAAATATCTTGGTAAGTTATACTCTGACAGCATTGTTCTTGCCATATCCATAAGGTTCTGTTCTTTCTCTCAGTAACTCATTTTGTTGTGGTGTCCTTGGTGCTGAGAAATTATGTTCTATTCCTAGATCATCACAGAACTTTGCAAATTTCTCATTTTGAAACTCTCCTCCATGATTGATCGAATATTGACAATGCTATACCTCTTATCTTTCTGAACTTTCTTGCTGAAACTACAAAGCTATCAAATGTGTCATCCTTGTGCTCCAAGAAAGATACCCATGTAAATCTGGAATAGTCATCCACTATAACGAATCAAAGTTCTTTCGTCCAACACTTATGGTTCTCATTGGTCCAAATAGGTCCATATGTAGTAATTTCAGTGGTTTTGATGTTGTTACCACTGTCTTTGACTTGAAGGATGATTTAGTGTGCTTTTCTTTTGCACACGGCCAACAGATGCCTTCCATTTTTGTACTTAGCTTGGGCAGTCCTTCCACTAGATTCTCTTGATTAGCTTTCTAATTCCATCCAGGCTACAATGGCCCAATCTTCTATGCCAAAGTTCTGTTGACTGCTCTTTGCTTGCTGCCAGACATACATCTTGATCTTTCAATTCTTCTAAATAGAGCACAACAAATTCTTTTCCCTGTTGGCTTCAAACACAATTGCACCATTTTTCATGATACTACACTTTAATCTGAAACTTAATCTGATGCCCTTTGTCACATAGCTGGCTGATGCTGATAATTTGCTTGAGTCCTTTTACACAATGTACATCTTCAATAATGATTTTTCTTTGACTGCCAACTGATCCGCAACCTATCACTATTCCTTTACCATTGTCACCATATGTTACTGTGCCTTCTTCTGCTTCAAGGTGAGAGAACAGCTTCTTGTTGCCTGACATATGCCTTGAGCATCCGCTGTCTAGGTACCACTTAGATGCTCGAAGGCTTCCTGTAATGAAAACACTAAGCTTTAGGTACCCAAGTTCTTTTGGGTCCTGGTTGGTTAGTATCATCATTTTTCCGTTTAATATCCATTCATATGTGGTTGGACAAGTTATTTTAATGTGACCTAGTTTGTTACATTGGCTACAACAAGACGTTTTACTTATTTTTTCAGTTGGAATATATTTAAGATAGACTTGTATGCATTATCTTGTTAGCTACTGTCACGCCCAACGCGGAATATCGGAGCGCGAAGGCAGTTGCAAGAAAAGGTATAGAGCGTATACTAGACATCAAACCATTGCACACTGAATAATACTAAAGCAAATCTTTCTTATTAATAATTTTCCAAATGTCTAGTTACAACCACTAAATCAGAGCCATTCAATAGGGCCCAATTACATTGCAATAAAAGGAAATGACTAACTATAACTCTAAGATAACATAATGACTCGAGGGTACTCTGGCTTCACTCTTGGTCATTCCTCTTCGTGAGTGTATGTGTCATCCTCGGTCTCACCTGAGAACACACATCAAATAACGTAGGGTGAGCGATAACGCCCAGTAGGACTTAAATCTCAGGCTCAAAGGCTTTAATAATTAATGCATTTAATGGCAGAGTATCTAAAGATAGCAGGTACAAGAGAGTCAAATATAGCAAGAGATAACACAATAGCACGAGAGCGAGTATAGTTTCCAAAGTAGCACAAGTATCGAGTATAACACGAATAGCAGAATGGCCATAGCACAACTAGCACAAGTATAGTAATAGCACGACGAGTATAGCACTTGTTTGTCATTCTAGACATCGAGAGAGTATAACACATTTTGTGTTTTGATTGTCATATAGATAGTCGAGATAGATAGCACTTGAGTGTAATGCCAAACACTCTGATCATTTAACTCCCATGGGCACTAGCACTTCGGGCGCACATCCCAGGACCAGATCGGGCCCTTTATATTGCCAAGCATTGGTTTATTGTTTATCTTTAGACAATCAGTCAATGGCCAATATAGAGTACCAAGAAGTAGATGAGAGCACTAGATGAATAGACGAGAAAGGAGAGTGAACGTGAATAGACGAGCGAGTAGAGTACATATGAGAGCTAGGGGACATTGCACGTAATACGACGAGTAAACAGGCGATAGTAACAGTTGCACAACACGCGCACGTCGTATTGGCAGTCAGGTGGAATTCACGATCTTTCCGCTGGCATGTTATGCACAAGTCCAGAGGTTCGACGTGATTCAAGGTAAGAGCGAACTTCTAATAGCCGTTTGGATCATATTGATCCCTAAAGGGTATCATAGGTATTAGGGTACAACCGGCTCGTCGACCATGTGGGAATCCATGATCAGAGGAGACTTACGGAGGCCTTGTGCAAGAGTTCACTAGTCCGGCGAAAGGAATATCCGACGGAGAGTTCACCACAAGCCACGTAAAGTGTGTATATAAAACAGGTGCTCGACGTTCTAGAGGAATTCTAGGACAGTGGAGTGTCGATATCGGTACATAAACAATGCGAGAAATAATACAAGTCCTTTCAAAATAGGGAAATTAATGTACTTTATTTCAATAAATTACCAATACATTATGAGATATTTTCTGCAAGATTTCAGCCATATATGGATGGTTCATGTGTGTGCATGTGTAAGAGAAATCATAGATAGAAATAAGTCATGAAGATGTATTTAAAATTATTCAATATTGCTCCATTTTTGCATGGTTTTTACTGAGGGTATAACTGTAAAAAGGCGTATTTTAAAATTATTCAATATTTTATTTTATTTATTTTATGGGTTTTTCATAAAAAACCTGTGAAGGCGACAGAGGGCTGTAAGGGTGGCGACAGGTACCAGGCAGAAGTGACAGGGTCCTGTACGGGTCGCGACAGGGCTGTCTTGTTCAGGCGGCCAGAACGCGACGTAGGTACTGTCGCATTCAGAAAGCGACAAGGAAGACGTCGCGACGACTTTAGAAAGCGACAGGTGGTCGGTCGCAATCAGACCCAGAAGGCGACATATCGGCCTGTCGCAATCAGGTGGTCTGCGCCTGGCTCTGACAGGAATCAGACCAGGCTTTGGATTGCGGACCAAGTTGAATCAAATTGATACAGGGTCGTTCATAAAATCATAACTAAATATATATGCGATGAAAAATCATGAAATCAATGGCAAATGAAACCAGACATGCGAGAGTACTTCCGGTAAATAGGGATTCGAGAGAGGGCATAGTTTGAACATGGTTTGAGAACGAACAAGAACGAGTAACATAGAACATGACACAGGGAGCAAGACTGATTTAATCCGAACAACATGCTCAATGAAATTTAGGCTTTTTAGGGCAAATGATCCCTAACAACATGAAGTATCTACAGTAAAACTTTCGTAGCATGGGATCAAGTATACATAGAGATTTGAATTAAACATGACACCTCGGGGTTATCATGTTTGCAGTACTTCAAAATTAAGAACAAAAGATAGGATGGATGGAAAATATGAAACTTGGGGGTTTCGTTCAAGAGGGTAGGGAAGACTACAGAAAAAGTTTCATGATTTATGCTTGTGAGAATGCCTACCTTTGACTCGATTTGTCTTCTACGGCTAGAACTTGAAGAACAAGGGAAGAAGCTTCAATCTCTTCTTCTCTCCACGAATCCTCTCCTCCTTAGCCTCCTCTCCACGTCCAGCAACTCTTGGCAACGAGCTAGGGTTGCCCAAAGAGTTTAAGAGGTGTATTTATGCAAGTATGTATTTCTATTCCTACTTTTACTCTAATTCCTTATTAATTCCGAGATTTCCTTACTCCCACCTTCCTTCCTTGCCTTCCAATCTCTATTTAGACTAGGAAGAGATCTAAATTCGTGCTAAACCATATGGGGTAGGTTTAGGAATCCAATTCCAACTCTAACTTCCTATTTAATGCATTAAATACCCCTTTTCTATTTAAGTAATACTTTAGTTACGAATTTAGGGTATTTTCCTATTATTCTCCATTTTAAATTCATATTTTGACCCAATAAATTCTAGAAGATCCATTAAGCAAAGCCCATTACTCTTTTCCATTTAATGGGTTTATGTAATGCTCTATTATATATCCATTTAGCTAGGTTTTAATTCTTTATTTAAATTTTTATTTTTCACAAAAATTCAGGTTGCTACATCCTCCCCCTCTTAAAAGAATTTGGTCCCCAAATTCACATGACCTTACAGGAGAGAATGGCTTACCGAATAGATCCGGGTAGTTGCGGTCTGATAATTCCTTCTGGTCCCATGTGGCTTCTTCCACTCCGCGGTTATTCCATAGGACCTTCACCACGTGAATGGGACGATTTCTGAGTTGTTGTACCTTCCGGTCCAATATCTTGATCGGCTTCTCTTCATACGTCATGTCCTTGTTTAACACCAGATCATCATGGCGAATGACATGTGTAGGATCGTACACATACTTTCTCTAGCATGGAGACATGGAAGACATTGTGCACACTTGCCAAATTTGGCGGCAAGGCCAGTCTGTAAGCAACTTCACCAATCCTTTCAGTACTTCGAAAGGACCAATGAATCTTGGACTAAGTTTTCCTTTCACTCTGAATCTTTGAATACCACGGTAGAGATACCTTTAATAGCACATGATCTCCTATTTGAAATTCCAGATCCTCGTCTCTTATCAGCATAGCTCTTCTGTCTAGACTGAGCAATCTTGAGTCGATCTCGTATCATTTGTATATCCCGGGTTGTACTTTGTACCATGTCAGGTCCTAACCATTGTTGTTCTCCCACTTCATTCCAGCACACAGGAGATCTACAATTCCTGCCATAAAGTGCTTCAAATGGTGCCATTTTAATACTCGCCTGGTAACTGTTGTTATAGGCGAATTCAATCAAGGGTAAGTGTTCATTCCAATGACCTTTGAAATCTATAATGCAGGCTCTTAACATGTCTTCTACAATTTGATTTGTCCTCTCAGTTTGCCCATCAGTCTGCGGGTGAAAGGCAGTACTAAAATTAAGCTTCGTACCAAGAGCAGTTTGCAGACCTTTCCAAAAATGAGAGGTGAACCTTGGATCTCGATCTGAGATGATAGATGACGGGATACCGTGCAACCGCACGATCTCCTTGACATATAATGCAGCTAGCACCTCCACAGACCATGTACTCTTTATGGGTAAGAAGTGCGCAGATTTGGTCAATCGGTCGACGATGACCCATATGGGGTCAAGTCCACCACGAGTTCTGGGTAAACCCATGATGAAATCCATGCCAATGCTTTCCCACTTCCATTCTGGGATATCTAGCGGTCTGAGTACACCGGCAGGGCGCAGGTGTTCCGCTTTTACTTGCTGACATGTGAGGCAATGAGCTACATGCTCGGCTACTTCCCTCTTCATTTCGGCCACCAAAATGTTCTTTTCATGTCTTGATACATTTTGGTACCTCCTGGATGAATAGTGTACTTAGTTTGATGAGCTTCATCCATTAGTTTCCTTTTTAGGGCTTCGTCGTCTGGGACACAAGTTCTCCCTTGGAATACTAACCTTCCATCTTCAGTCATGGCAAAATCCAGTCTGTCCGCTAAGGTTTCCTTGACACAACCAAGAATGGATCGTTGTCCTGTTGCATCTTGATTTCCTCCAGCAGATCGGATTGGATCTTGAGATTGGCAATCAAAACATGATCATCCCTATGTTCAATATTTAAGTCTAGCCTCGCGAATTGTTCAAGTAATTGCATCTCGCCAAGGACCAAACTTGAGATAGATGCCATTGGCTTTCTACTAAGAGATCAGCCACAGCGTTTCCTTACCTGGATGGCACTGGATGTTGAAATCGAAGTCCTTTAGATATTCCAACCATCTTCTCTGCCTCATGTTGAGTTTTTTCTGGGAGAATAGGTACTTTAGACTTTTATGATCTGAGTAGACCGTGAATTGCTCGCCATATAGATAGTGTCTCCAAATCTTCAAGGCGAAGACCACAGCAGCCAGTTCGAGATCATGTACAGGGTAGTTGACTTCATGTGTCTTCAGTTGTCTTGAAGAATAGGCGATGACCTTCTCCTTTTGCATTAGTACACATCCTAGCCCGATACCTGAGGCATCGGTGTAGACAGAGAAACCTTCTCCCTCTATTGGCAGAGCGAGAATAGGTGCTGAGGTAAGGCAGTCTTTGAGAGTTTGGAAACTCTTCTCACACTCTTTACTCCAGGAGTATGGATTCTCCTTTCGTGTCAGACGCGTGAGTGGTACAGCGATCCTTGAGAAGTCCTTGATGAACCGTCTGTAGTAGCCAGCCAGTCCTAGGAAGCTTCTTATCTCGGTGACGTTGGTTGGTCTCTCCCAGTTTAGTACAGCTTCGACTTTGGAAGGATCAACAGAGATGCCATCCTTTGATATGACATGGCCCAAGAAAGATACTTCTTCGAGCCAGAATTCACACTTGCTTAATTTTGCATATAGTTTGTTGTCTCGTAAGACTTGTAGTGCGGTCCTCAAGTGTTCTTCATGATCTTCCTTGGTCTTTGAATATATGAGGATATCGTCGATGAAGACGACCACAAATTTGTCAAGGTATGCCCGATATATGCTGTTCATGAGTTGCATAAAGGCTGCAGGAGCATTGGTTAGACCAAAAGGCATAACAACAAATTCGTAATGTCCATACCTGCTCCTGAAGGCCGTTTTGAAGATATCGTCATCCTTGATCCTCATTTGATGGTAACCAGATCGAAGGTCGATCTTGGAGAAATATTGCGCTCCAGAAATTTGGTCGAATAGTTCGTCGATCCTAGGCAATGGATATTTGTTCTTGATGGTAAGCTGATTGAGTTGTCGATAGTCGATGCACAGCCTCATCGACCCATCCTTCTTCTTGACGAATAGCACAGGTGCTCCCCAAGGGGAGGTACTTGGTCTGATGAACCCCTTCTCTAGTAGCTCCATCAGTTGCGCCTTTAATTCCTTCAGCTCGGCAGGTGACATCCGGTACGGTTGACGCGATACCGGTGCAGCTCCAGGAGTCAACTCAATGGCGAAGTTGACGTCACATTCAGGGGGAACTCCGGGTATCTTCAGGGAATACATCTGGGTAGTCCTGGACTATGTGGATATCTTCTATCTTTGAACCCTTCTTTCGATTATGACGGCCGCAAGGAAAGCAAACATCCCTTCCTTATCATGTTATGGGCTTTTAAGGCGGAGACTAGAGACATCCGCTTCTTATGTCTAATCCCAGTGAATGCTAATTTAGGAAAGTCACTAAATGTCACCCTTCCCTTCTTACAATCGACGCTTGCCCCATACGTGGACCCAGTCGGCTCCCAATATGACATCATACCCTTCCATGGACATACATACCAGGTCGGCCTCTAGGTTAAGGTCTCCGATCATTACATCGGCGGATGGAAAGTATTGGTTTAATTTCTCCTTCTCCCTAAGGGTGTTGTGACAGAGAATTCACCACCCATGGTTGTAGGTTTTGCAGTCAGGGTATCAGCAAAGTGTTGAGATATAAATGAATGAGTAGCTCCAGTATCAAATAACACAAATGCTGGCAAGGAAAGACTTGTAGGGTACCTTCCACCACGCCACCTTCCTCGATGGTTTCTTCATTGTGTGGCTTGCAGCCTGCCTGTTTCTTAGGCATAGCGGTGCGCTCCTCGTTTTCTTTCAGCATTGGGCACTCGGGTATGCGGTGCTCACGACTTCCGCAGCGTAGACACGCTCCGACTTTTCTCCAGCACTCATCAGCGTGTGACCAGGCTTGTCACAGTGTTTGCAGTGGCTCTTTGTGTTGGAGTGTTGGGTACGAAACCTTGGTTTCCTTCTTGGCTAGATCCCTCCGTGATGTTGAAGGGACGCTTTTTGCCGATGGTCGGCTTGGCAGATGCTGGTCCCGATGTCATTTCTTTCTTGACGAACTTTCCTTGATACGGTCGGTGAAGTCCGTAGCATCTTCTAGTAGCTGGGCCTTCCTAACCATCTCGGCATAAGTTTGTATTTCGAGTGGCGCCAGTTGAGTAATATACTGAGGCTTTAGGCCATTTAGAAAGCGCTTAGCTTTCATTCTCTCAGTGTTGGTCAGATGTGCACATAGCGTGCCAGTCTAGAGAACTGGGCTTCGTATTCTGCTACCGTCAGGCCTCGCTGTTTAAGAGCAGCGAATTCAGCAGCTTTCTTTTCCTGTACTCGTTCAGAGAAGTACTTAGCATTATAGGCTTCCTTAAATTCAGCCCAAGTAAATTGGCGTTCTCCTTTGTGGCTTCCACGGACTCCCACCATGCGCGGGCATCCTTCTCCAATTGGAAAGTCGCTAATAGGAGTTTGTCTCCGTCCGCACATTGCATTACACGGAAGATCCTTTCCGTTTCCTTTAGCCAGTGCTCCGCTTCGTCTGGATCTGTAGACCCACTGAACCTAGGCGGGTTCAGACCCCTGAAATTGCGATGCAGCTCGCCTGCACCTGGTTGGTTCCCTCCGCGTTACCACCGCCTTGCTGGGTGGCTTGTATTATGGCACGAGTCAGTTCTTGGAGAGACTGTTGCATGCCTCTCATCTGGGCACGTTCCGCAGTCATTGTAGCTGTTAATTCCTACAAAATAGTTTGATAGTTATAATGCTGATTACAAGTTTAATTTGTGCGTGTGTGAGTTTATTTAGCTGATTACCCATGGTTCTACCCACATCTTTCATAGGTAGGATTACTGACTCTTAGTCGAGGCTGGTCAACCTAGATCACCCTATACTTAGAATAACCTAGGCTCTGATACCACAAAACTGTCACGCCCCAACGCGGAATATCAGAGCGCGAAGGCAGTTGCAAGAAAAGGTATAGGCGTATACTAGACATCAAACCATTGCACACTGATAATACTAAAGCAAATCTTTCTTATTAATAATTTTCCAATGTCTAGTTACAACCACTAATATCAGAACCATTCCATAGGGCCCAATTATTGCAATAAAAGGAAATGACTAACTATAACTCTAAGATACATAATGACTCGAGGGTACTCCTGGCTTCACTCTTGGTCATTCCCCTCTTCGTGAGTGTATGTGTCATCCTCGGTCTCACCTGAGAACACAACATTAAATAACGTAGGGTGAGCGATAACGCCCAGTAGGACTTAAATCTCAGGCTCAAGCAGGCTTTAATTAATTAATGCATTTAATGGCAGAGTATCTAAAGATAGCAGGTACAAGAGAGTCAAATATAGCAAGAGATAACACAATAGCACGAGAGCGAGTATAGTTTCCAAAGTAGCACAAGTATCGAGTATAACACGAATAGCAGAATGGCCATAGCACAACTAGCACAAGTATAGTAATAGCACGACGAGTATAGCACTGTTTGTCATTCTAGACATCGAGAGAGTATAACACATTTTGTGTTTTTGATTGTCATATAGATAGTCGAGATAGCACTTGAGTGTAATGCCAACACTCTGATCATTTAACTCCCATGGGCACTAGCACTTTCGGGCGCACATCCCAGGACCAGATCGGGCCCTTTATATATTGCCAAGCATTGGTTATATTGTTTATCTTTAGACAATCAGTCAATGGCCAATATAGAGTACCAAGAAATAGATGAGAGCACTAGATGAATAGACGAGAAAGTGGAGTGAACGTGAATAGACGAGCGAGTAGAGTACAGATGAGAGCTAGGGGACATTGCACGTAATACGACGAGTAAACAGGCGATAGTAACAGTTGCACAACACGCGCACGTCGTATTGGCAGTCAGGTGGAATTCACGATCTTTCCGCTGGCCATGTTATGCACAAGTCCAGAGGTTCGACGTGATTCAAGGAAGCGAACTTCTAATAGCCGTTTGGATCATATTGATCCCTAAAGGTTATCATAGGTATTAGGGTACAACCGGCTCGTCGACCATGTGGGAATCCATGATCAGAGGAGACTTACGGAGGCCTTGTGCAAGAGTTCACTAGTCCGGCGAAAGGAATATCCGACGGAGAGTTCACCACAATCCAAGTAAAGTGTATATAAAACAGGTGCTCGACGTTCTAGAGGAATTCTAGGACAGTGGAGCGTCGATATCGGTACATAAACAACGCGAGAAATAAATACAAGTCCTTTCAAAATAGGGAATTAATGTACTTATTTCATAAATTACCAATACATTATGATATTTTCTGCAAGATTTCAGCTATATATGGATGGTTCATGTGTGTGCATGTGTAAGAGAAATCATAGATAGAAATAAGTCGTGAAGATGTATTTAAAATTATTCAATATTGCTCCATTTTTAGGCATGGTTTTTACTGAGGGTATAACTGTAAAAGGCGTATTTTAAAATTATTCATATTTTTTTTTATTTTTTTTATGGTTTTTCATAAAAAACCTGTGAAGGCGACAGAGGGCTGTAAGGGTGGCGACAGGTGCCTGGCAGAAAGTGACAGGGTCCTATACGGGTCGCGACAGGGCTGTCTTGTTCAGGCGGCCAGAACGCGACGTAGGTACTGTCGCATTCAGAAAGCGACAAGGAAGATCGCGACGACTTTAGAAAGCGACAGGTGGTCGGTCGCAATCAGACCCAGAAGGCGACATATCGGCCTGTCGCAATCAGGTGGTCTGCGCCTGGCTCTGACAGGAATCAGACCAGGCTTTGGATTGCGGACCAACTTGAATCAATTGATACAGGGTCGTTCATAAAATCATAACTAAATATATATGCGATGAAAATCATGAAATCAATGGCAAATGAAACCAGACATGCGAGAGTACTTCCGGTAAATAGGGATTCGAGAGGGCATAGTTTGAACATGGTTTGAGAACGAACAAGAACGAGTACATAGAACATGACACAGGGAGCAAGACTGATTTAATCCGAACAACATGCTCAATGAAATTTAGGCTTTTTAGGGGCAAATGATCCCTAACACATGAAGTATCTACAGTAAAACTTTCGTAGCATGGGATCAAGTATACATAGAGATTTGAATTAAACATGACACCTCGGGGTTATCATGTTTGCAGTACTTCAAAAATTAGAACAAAGATAGGATGGATGGAAAAATATGAAACTTGGGGGTTTTGTTCAAGAGGGTAGGAAGAACCTACAGAAAAAGTTTCATGATTTATGCTTGTGAGAATGCCTACCTTTGACTCGATTTGTCTTCTACGGCTAGAACTTGAAGAACAAGGGAAGAAACTTCAATCTCTTCTTCTCTCCACGAAATCCTCTCCTCCTTAGCCTCCTCTCCACGTCCAGCAACTCTTGGCAACGAGCTAGGGTTGCCCAAGAGAGTTTAAGAGGTGTATTTATGTAAGTATGTATTTCTATTCCTACCTTTACTCTAATTCCTTATTAATTCCGAGATTTCCTTACTCCCACCTTCCTTCCTTGCCTTCCAATCTCATTTAGACTAGGAAGAGATCTAAATTCGTGCTAAACCATATGGGGTAGGTTTAGGAATCCAATTCCAACTCTAACTTCCTATTTAATGCATTAAATAACCCTTTTCTATTTAAGTAATACTTTAGTTACAAATTTAGGGTATTTTCCTATTATTCTCCATTTTAAATTCATATTTTGACCCAATAAATTCTAGAAGATCCATTAAGCAAAGCCCATTACTCTTTTCTATTTAATGTTTTATGTAATGCTCTATTAAAATATCCATTTAGCTAGGTTTTAATTCTTATTTAATTTTTTATTTTTCACAAAATTCAGGTTGCTACAGCTACAAACTTAGGTGTTGGATATATCTTAGGATGTACTAAGGCTTCTTCATTATCCGGAGGGGTGTATCCTAAGCCATATTTCTTCTTTCCTGACCTTCTAGCTCCCTTTAGTATTAATGTAGTTTTTTCCGTTTGTAACTTTTCTAATGTGCTTGATAATTTTTCATTTTCTTTTGTTATTGTGTTAATTTCTTGATTTAGTTTACTTACTATTTCCTGGTTTCCAGTCTTGCTATTTGTTCATTTTTATTTTTCAAATCCTCACACACTAATTCGTTTCTTCTTTTAAGTTCAGTAACTTGTTTTTCTAATTGCTCATTTCAGATTTTAAATCAGAATTGGTGTTTTCTAAACAAGCATGATTTTTCTTGCTGACTTTTAACACTTTACACACATTTTGTATTTACTATATAGTTCGTTAAAAGCATCTTCTAAACTATCGGATTCAGATTCATTAATGATGAAAAAAAAGAGTCAGAGGATACCTTATCAACAACGTTTGGCATGAAGGCCAGGTTGGCCTTTTCTTCTTCCTCTTCTCTTGAGCTCTATTCACTGTTTGAGTCGCTGCTGTTGTCCCAAGCTGCTACCATGGTTTTCTTTTTGTATCTTCTGAGCCTTCTGGAGCTGTCTTTCTTTCTGACATCAGTCTTCTTTAGCTTCAGACATCTGCTTTGATATGTCCGGGCTTCTTGCACTCATAGCAGATGGGCTCATCTCTCTTTGAGTTTTTACCTTCTGGCTTCTTAAAATCTTTGTTTTTTTTGAAGTGTCTCCTTCCAGACTAGTACTTCTTTTTCGCACGAATTCTTTGCAGTCTTTTGTAGAGGAGAGCTTCTTCATCTTCACTGCTCCCCATGCTTTCCTTGTCATCTGAAACTTCTTCTGA
This sequence comes from Colocasia esculenta, assembly GCA_014218235.1. Lineage (NCBI taxonomy): Eukaryota > Viridiplantae > Streptophyta > Magnoliopsida > Alismatales > Araceae > Colocasia > Colocasia esculenta. Next base: position 10,756 of record JACBKR010004681.1, on the reverse strand, counting down.
TGTAACTTCTTCAGCTTTGAGAGCGTTGGTGTTGTTTTTTTCTGCTTGACGACTCTCACAACATCTCCATGTTGATCTCATGGGCCATTAGGGACGCAATGAGTTTCTCCAATGACATTCTTTTTAGGTCATTTGCTTCTTCAATAGCTGTTACTTTCGGAGTCCACGAGGCTGGTAGAGATCTTAGAATTTATTTTACCATATCTCCCATTTCATAGTTCTTTCCAAGACCAGCCAATCTGTTTGTGATATCTGTAAATCTATTCTACATCGGTGTAATTGTTTCTCCTGGCTGCATCTGGAACCTCTCATATTGTGTCACCACAATGTCTATTCTTGTCTCCTTTACTTTATCTGTGCCCTCATAGGTGATTCTCAACTTTTCCCACATCTCCATAGCGGATTTGCAGGCTGAAATTTGGTTGAACTCCTTCTTACTAAGAGCGCAACACAGTATGCTCTTAGCCTTGTAGTTGAGAGATATCTTCTTCTTATCATCTTTTGTCCATTTGTCTTTCTCATTTGTACCAGAAGATCTCCTTCTTCTATAATAGACCAAATCTGATAATCGAGCCCTTGAAGGCAAATTCCATTCGTGTTTTCCATTAGGTATAATCTTCACCATCGAACAATGGTGGTATGTTGACAGACTAACCCTCGAAATGCCCTTGACTGCCATTGATATTTTCTCTTAAGATCGTTAGATCTTCTTTGTCAAATAGACTAGCTCTGATACCACTTGTTGCCCAGCTAGCAAGCCCAGAGGGGGGGTGATGGGATTCTTAAAATATGATTATCTAAACCTGTCAACAAAACGTTCACACAAAACACTACATTGACTGTTAGTGTTAGTAGTAAAGAAAACAACAATCACAAACAAGCAACCCACACAACAAGGATTTTATCCTGGATCGGACCTCCTCTCCACAGGAGTCCTACGTCCAGTCCCTGAGCAACAACTCAGGATTCCACTACCCAAGGGTAGTCCCCCTCAAGGACACTTACACATCCCCGCAGCTGGCCTTCTCTTCTTCACCTGAAGTGAATACAACACCCTGGAACCTAGGTCTTCCTTCAACACAGAAGGGAATAAAACCACTTGTTTCAACAGGTCCTCTATTCACCCCGGAAGAGGAACTTCATAGGAATGTGAATAAAGGCAAAATGCCCCTAGTTACCTGATTTACAAGTATCAATATGAGGCTGAGACTGAGAGAGAAAGATCTACAAATGCAAAGTCTCTCAGAACTCAAAAAAAGGCTCTCTAAAATATTTTGACAAGAACACAGAGAGCAAGAGCTACAAGGATTGGAATGGACAGAGGCTCTTCTTCTAAGACTGTTTGGCTTGAACGCTTCTCTATCAAGTTGATCGTTTCAGAGATCTTTTTCAAAAGTTGTCTTCCAAGAGTCTTGAGTCTTGTATTTATATCTTCTCTTGAGGATGTAGTCGTTGATATGTCCATTGTCTCTATGCTCTGGTATACGTTAGACTGCATGGTATTGTAGAGCTTCCAGTCAATGGTTCTTTACATTACACGCATGCAAAGAGAAGATCTTTCTCGATATCCTTCATCTTCCATTTTGTCAAACATTGTAAACAGTTGTGCTGTCAGAGACCTGCACACAATAAATGCAAAATGATAGATAGCTATGCTGTCTCTTGTTGTCAGTCAACGTTAGAACGAATATACACCAAAATAGAAATATCAATTTGTTTTTCAAAATGATGTTTCTAATATAAGAATAGGAATAGAAGATCTCTGTGCATGCATTGTGCAGTGAAATGCTCAGTCATAATAAATGCATGGATATCGGAGAAAAGCGAGGGAAGACATTTGACTTTCAAAATATTTTAAATATTTTAAATATCAAGTCATTATAACTCATGAAATCGTTGTGAGTATTACTTATGAAATCGTTATGTGAATGAGTCGATGTTTAGGTAATCGTTGCACATGTATAAACAAATCGATGTGAACACAAATCGTTATACAATCATAACCAAATCATTGTAGAGACAAATCGTTATGAGTATAAACAAATCGTTATGAATGAGTTGTTATAGCCAAATCGTTGCTTCACTTATCGTCGATGTCGTGTAGTGATCAAATCGTTGTTTTGCTTTCGAATCGTTACACAGACCAAGTCGTCGTTGTGACTTATCGAATCGCTACAGCAAGCAAATCGTTGTGTACTTATCGAGTCGTTATACTGACCAAGTCGTTGTTGTAACTTATCGAATCGTTATGAAGATCAAATCGATGTGGAACTTATTGAATCGTTACGAAGATCAAATCGATGTGGAACTTATTGAATTGTTATGAAGGCAAATCGTTGTGAGACTGAGTCGTTGTTCTCAAATCGTTACAAGAATCAAATCGTTGTGAGAACGAAATCGTTATGCTCACTTAGGGAATCGTTGTGAGATCGAAATCGTTAAGCTCACTTAGCGAATCGTTGTGAGAGCAAATCGTTATGCTCACTTAGCGAATTGTTGTAAGAGCAAATCGTTTTGCTCACTTATCGAATCGTTGTGAGAGCAAATCGTTATGCTCACTTATCGAATCGTTGTCAGATCGAAATCGATGTAACACTTATGAAATCGTTATAAAACCGAAATCAGTATGATACTTTATCAAATCCTTGTGAAAATGAAATACATAGAAGTGGAAATCGTTATGACTCTAATGAAATCGTTATAACATATAGGAAGTCGATGTGTACTTAGAAAAATTATATGCTCTATTCTTTAAATGCTACAGTGTAAAAAATACTTTACATATCTTCTTGATTTCGCCTGATTTTCCTCCTATGCTTAAGCTTCATAAAAACTTGTTAAATCATACTTTATTTGAGTTTTGTTAATCAACAAAATAGATATGTAATTATTTAATTACATGGGGATGAACTTATCATCACTGTCTACCATGCTTAACCAAATATTCTTGCTAAATTGCATATGACCTGTGTATTTATTAAAAATAATTTTAATGCTCCAAAATTTGTGAAAGATTACAGATATGTTCCATGTACTGTATGTGAACCGTGGTTAAAAATTTGTAGGATTATAAGTACTGTGCAGAGTGCTATTAATTTCTAAATATTGCTACACCATGATATGATAGATTTAACTATAGAATAATAATGTATGAGTGAATGTCATTGTTTCAGAAATTTTAATGAAGTGAAAACCACTGTGTGCCTATTTTATGTCTGTTAAAATGGATGGTTCAGGGTCTACTATGTTCAAATTGAAATATCTTGTAAAATTGCCTGAAATCTATGTTTAATATTAAAAATAGTTTTACTGCTCCGAAATTTATGAACATTTAGTGATGTATTCTGTGATATATATGTACCATCTGGTTAAATTTTCAATTGTTCTGATCATGGTGGAATGAATGTGAAATTCAGAAGGTATCTGCACCATAAAGTGAATGTTAAGTCAAGCATGTATAAAGGGTGATTAGCCTTATGTTTTAATTTATGTCTCTTACTGTTCATGACTGATTGAGAGTCTTGGTGTGATATATGTGTGTGCACGTGCATGGGAAGTGAAAGAATAAGTGGTGTATGTGTGTAAAAATGTGTAGACGTGACAAGATAAATAAATGTGCCCATAAGACACTGCCACCCTAGATTAAGTGGAGTTGTACTGTAGTAGTGCCCCTACGGGAAAGCTCAAGTGATAATTGACACCCGAGGCAATGGGTAGGGAAATCCTGAAGGTGGACAGGTTCCACTGGTAATGGTGGGGAGGGCTTCCCCCGGTGCTGCAGAACCAAGACTTGATCACTTTTCTTGGTGATTGAGTAGTGAAAGTGAAAGTATAAGTGTTAAGTGATCCTTCTAGTGGTGGTTTTGGCTGTGTCTTGGCAACTGTGTAAAAGTGGACATGTGTAAAGTGTGTAAAGTGATATGTGAAAGTGGCAGATGGTATGTGCAAGTGAGGTGATATGCACAAAGTGAAAACAAAGTGAAACTATGTAAAATTATGTGTAATTGAAGTGAATGCTAACGTGAGGGTAAATGCATGTGAAAGCTTAAGTAAGAATGTATGTGTTAATGTCATATATGTGTTAACGTGATTCATGTTTATTGTGGTATCATGTTTATTACCATGAGTAGATTGTGTTAGTTATGAGATAGTATTTACTTGATAAACGTGTGTTTAGCATCATGTTATAAAATCGAATGTAAGCCATGTGTAAATGTTATGTGAAAAAGAAGAAATGAGAGCATGTAAGTATATGAATGTTTCCATGATTAATGAGTCGATATTATAAGTATCCATCTTAGAGTTATTATTTTACATGTGCTAGTGTAGTCTTGTTTAATGTTTTATTGTCCATGTTATAGTATGAGCATGTGTTAGTTTAAGTGTTAAATGGTTAGAAAGCATGTGTGATAAGTATATGGTTTGAAGTTTTAAGTTACTTGCTGAGTCTATTGTGTAGACTCACCCTTGCTAAACATTTCAGGAGATTTGGAAGCCGAAGGATTAGCAAGATCCAACGAGGAGCGTAGAGAATAATTGAAGACTTATAATTTATTTTCATAGTATGTATTACATTTTGTAATTTGAACTTGGATTATGTAATTGGAACTGGTTACATGTTAGTGGATTTTTTGTTATTTCTTTTCCTTCATGAACTATATAGACTGTGGTATGTGGATTAAAGTTGATGGAATAAGATTATTTAAATTCCGTTGCAATATTTCCTTTCTATTTATGTATATCTCAATTCAATGTCTATCGTTGGGGTTTTCTCCCCTGTAGCGACTTGCTCTCATCCGATGTGGGTTGGTATAACCGTACTGGGTGGAAGTGGGTCGTTACAAGAGATCTCTCAGGAGAGTACCAAACATGTCAAAGAACCTAAGATTGAGGTGTTGGTGGACAGTCAGAAGAGGATTTTGGATTTGGCTGAAATGAAGTGTTCGGCTTCAGAGGGGTAGGTGTCTAGAAATGCAGAGGGGGAAAGACTTTGGCTTTTCTGTGTAATCAATTTTACATCAGCCATATGGACTTCGGAAGTTTTGATGAAGAGAGGGAGCCTGTCATGCCCCGCCAATTTAGCAGTGGAATAAATCGGGGAGGCATGAACAACGAGTATGGTAACGTAAATTGCGCATACATTCGCAAATATCAGAGCAACTAATGAACAATAATTGCATTAAAACTCATCATTTTATTGATAATTCATCTAAACTATTACAACCACTAATTCAGAGCCAAAACATAGGGCTCAATGACATTATTACATTGGAAAAGAAATCTAAAGCAAATATCTAACTAGACTCTAAGGTAATAAGGACATTCCATCGCTATGACTTTAGGATGCTCATCACTCCAGCCTAATCCCGTTGTTGTGTGTAAGGTCATCACCTGACTTACCTGAAAACAAAATGGCAAATAACGAAGGGTGAGCGATAACGCTCAGTAGGACTTAATATCTTATGTAAACAAGCAGGCTTTAAATGATTAATGTCTTGTATAGCAGGTTAACTAGTGAGATCGATCAAGTAAGTCAAGAGAGTAATAGCACATTGACTACGAGAGAACGATAGTAAACGAGAGGATGACAGCATATTCAAAAGTAATTGCAACTAGTATGATAGAGGATTGGCCATATAGTGAAAGAATATGTAACGTCTGCACCAAGGTGCACTAGCACTTCCCCGGTCGAGCATCATGTCAACCCAGAGATATAGTAAAGCGATTGTTTGATTGTCATAAATTAAATTGTTTGTTGTTGAATGGCGCTGGATGCATGCCGTACACATCCTGATCACGTTACCCTTGCAAGGAAATAGCACTCTTCGGGAGCTCCTCCCAGAACCAGACCGGGCCCTATTGCTTTGGCATATAGTACTTGCTTGTTTAATTTAGACAATCAATTGTATGGCCAAGAGAGTACCAAGAAGAGATAAGAGAGTACTAGACGAGATAGATGAGAGTGTAGAGAGAACGTGAACAGATGAGAGTAAAGAGACTGTAGATGAGAGGGGTACAGTCGTAAAACGACGATAATCACGTTAGTAACGGTTGCACAGCACCAGGTCGGGTACCGGCAGTCTGGTAGAAATCACAACCGCCCCTTAGCCGTGCTGTGTACACAGGTCAGGTGGTCGGTGTGAACTCAAGACGAGAAGGAAACACTAAGGCCATGGATCGTACTGATCCCTAAGATGTAACGGGTTTTGGGGTACAACCAGATCGTTGACTAAGGACGTGCGCCAAAGCCAAGAAGACTTACGGAGGTCTTGACAAGGAGTCCCTGGTCCAGTCGAGAGTATTCTCGGTGGAGAGGTGGTCCAAGTCAAGGAAAAGTGTGTAAAAACGGGTCCGTCGTGCCTCGAGTGCTCGAAGGAGAGGGAAAACGGTAACGGTAGATAAAATGTGCGAGTAAAAACAGAAACAATTGTATTTAAAAAATAGGGTAATTTAGTCATTTATTTCGATAATTTACCGAATACATTATTACATACTTTATCAAGGTCAAATGACAATTTACAATGTTATGTATGTGCAAGTGTAAAAGAAATCTGGAGGATATGACAAGTCGTGGAAATGTCATTTTAAATAATTAAATGTATATCATTAATGCCAATTATTATTTTACCAAGTCGAATTAACTATAACATGGGTTAATCATGGCTAATTAAGAAGTATATAGACTAATCAGCAGGGATACAAGCACAATTATTTGTTCTGGCCGAAATTTCAAGAAGGCGACGGGGGTGCCCGTCGCGATCATGTCGCGACGGGGCGCATGGGCGCGTTACTCATCGTGTCGCGACGGGGTATCCCGTCGCGGTTCTGGTCGCGGTGGTGCGGCCTGGCGCGACAGGCGAACCGGCCGGCCTGGCCTGGTTCGGGATTGGGAACGCGGCGGCGAGGCCCGTCGCGTTCATGCGGCCTGAAGGCCGACCGCGACACACCTGTTTTCGCGGCGCATCGCGCCGTCGCGATAACAGGGGCGGTCCAGGGTTTCTTCCCTTTTCCTCTGTGTGGACCCTTCTTGATACAGGGTCAATCTAAATTCAGTATAAATTCGCACGGTGATCCAAAAAGCACGAAACCAGTTTTAGACAAAAGTAGACATGTATATCTATCAACATGCACGATTAATTTGAAAAGGTCAAGGTTTAGACTTGCATTGATCAGGTTACTTTTCCGTGACCTAAACAGGCGCAGTCAGGGTTCAACGAATTAATTAGAGATGTATACATGACATAAAATTACGAAACCAGGGGCGTTAAAAGCTAACAAAAAGTAGTATTTATGATAATTTTATCATGATCTGAAGTCAAGCACGAACGGGGTTCACAAGCAATCATGAAGGGTAGGGTGCATGTATCTGACATGGATTCAATGAATTAATTCTCCCTCATGGGAGATCGAAATAGTATGAAACCAAGGGCGTTTGAAAGCTATTGTAATGTAGTATCAATGAGAATTTTCTCATAGCATGGGAACAAGTACGTGCAGGGGATTAGAGAAAACATGAGATTCGAGTTCATGGTAACAGCAGGACTTCACGAATTAAATTCGCCCAATTGGATGAACAGAATACCACGAAACCATAGGGCTTTTGAAGAGGTACATGAACTCTACCTAGGGTAATTATTTCACGATTTTAGCTTGAGAGATTGCCTACCTTTCGTGGAAGAGATGAAAACCCTAGTTTGGTGACGAAAATGGAAAACCCTTCTTGCTCCAAGCCTTCTCCTTCCTTGCTCCTTGGTCTCCAGCCTTCCCTTCGTCTCCTAGGACTCCAGCCACGAACTATGGGTGGTAGGGACGAGTTTGGGGGGTGTATTGGGTTGCTATTAGAGTTTTACTCCTTCTAAAACTCTCATTTTCTATTAATTCCGAATTTGCATATTTATCTTCCCATTTTCTCTCATTACATCTAATGGGGAGGGGAGAGAGCTTAATTTTGTGGTTAAAGAGTTAGGATGGGTTAAGGACTCTTCTTTTGGATATATAAGGGTTATTTAACATTTATCTTAACCATTACTATTTATTTAATTAATTAGATACGAATTTCATTAATTACTTCTCCTCTCATAATGGGCTATCCCTATTTGGGCCCATCATTCCATGCTTGGACCACTTATGTAACCCATACTTAATTTTGTCTTAATAGATTTTTAATTACTTCAATTTATTCACCTTTTATCTATTTTAAATCTATTTATCATATTTATTCCATTGATTTCTTATTTTAATTCAATTCAATATTATTTAGCCAAAATATTTCTGACCTTCATTCATCTCTTGGGCTCTTACTCTTGGCCCAATAACTTATGCGGGATTAATTGTAGAAATTATGTACTTAATATGTTTTAATTATCCTTTTATTATAGAATATACTCATGGGCCAAGATTGTCTGGTGGTCCAATTATCTTAATGGGCTATCAACCCATATTATTTAAAGTCTACCAACATGTTTATTTTAATTTTTTTATCCACTTTGGCCCATATGATAATGGGTTTTCCCACTTGTCCCTTAATTATGATGATAAGTCGCATAATTTAATAATCTTGATCTAAATGATTTTTCTGTGCCCAAATTTCATGATGGGTCATTAGAGAACATTATTTAAAACATAACCACTATTTTTACAATATTTTTTTTATAGGGGTTTTACGCATGCGATAATGATACGTACCTTTTAACTAGTTTAAGTTTATTAATTAAAAAAAAAAATCAATTTATCTTTATTTTTGAATTAATGAATTTCCGGGGTACTACATCCTCCCCCTCTTAAAAAGAATTTGGTCCCCAAATTCTACGACTACGTTGGTTACATATAATCATCATTTCATGCTAAATACATATTAATTGTTATAAGTTTAGAGTTACCTTCCACGACTCCACCCTTGTTGGGGGTCCCAACTTCCTGCATAGCTTGTAGTCTGCCAGGCTTCTCTTGCTCTGTCGGACGTTTCTCTTTCTCCTGCTTCTTAAGTATAGGACACTCGGAAATGCGATGGTTGCGATTTCCGCAGCGTAGGCAAGATCCTATTCTCCTCCAGCATTCCTCCAATTTGTGACCTATCTTATTGCAGTGCTCACACTGTCCTTTACGAATAAGGGATACTTGTATGGCGTTCTTCTTACTCTTCTTTATTTTTCTCTTATCATCGTAGTTGAGATCTTTTGTGTTAGTGGATGGCTCTTTTAACAGGGGGCAGTCTTGTATCTGATGCGCCAAACTGCCACAACGTAGACATGCACCAATGCTTCGCCAACATTCCTTGGCTACATGTCCCGGCTTACTACAATGAAGACAAATCTTCTTGCTACGTTTCTTCAGTGGGTTTACCTTCTTGTCATGGTTGTATCCTCTCTTCCCATTCTGATGGTCGTCTTCTTTTTAATCTCCTTCGTCGTTTCTAGAGCTTCTTCTAGTATTTGGGCGGCTTGCTACATGCCAGAACTAGCCTTTGAGTTGGTCTCATGTTGGCGTCCATCAAAAGTTCCTTCAAGAATAAGGTTGTCATTAGGGTGCTAAAGTAATATTAAGTTGATACATATATATAGATAAATGTATTTAGATTTTAACCATGGTTCTACCCAATCCTCACATAGGTATGGTAGTTGACTTAGACACATGTCAGGACAGTTCACCTAGAACATCCTAAGACCAAAAATATCCTAATAAGGACATCCTAGGCTCTGATACCAACTGTCATGCCCCGCCAATTTAGCAGCGGAATAAATCGGGGAGGCATGAACAACGAGTATGGTAACGTAAATTGCGCATACATTCGCAAATATCAGAGCAACTAATGAACAATAATTGCATTAAAACTCATCATTTTATTGATAATTCATCTAAACTATTACAACCACTAATTCAGAGCCAAAACATAGGGCTCAATGACATTATTACATTGGAAAAGAAATCTAAAGCAAATATCTAACTAGACTCTAAGGTACTAAGGACATTCCATCGCTATGACTTCAGGATGCTCAACACTCCAGCCTAATCCCGTTGTTGTGTGTAAGGTCATCACCTGACTTACCTGAAAACAAAATGACAAATAACGAAGGTGAGCGATAACGCTCAGTAGGACTTAATATCTCATGTAAACAAGCAGGCTTTAAATAATTAATGTCTTGTATAGCAGGTTAACTAGTGAGATCGATCAAGTAAAGTCAAGAGAGTAATAACACATTGACTACGAGAGAACGATAGTAAACGAGAGGATGACAGCATATTCAAAAGTAATTGCAACTAGTATGATAGAGGATTGGCCATATAGTGAAAGAATATGTAACGTCTGCACCAAGGTGCACTAGCACTTCCCCGGTCGAGCATCATGTCAACCAGAGATATAGTAAAGCGATTGTTTGATTGTCATAAATTAAATTGTATTTGTTGTTGAATGGCGCTGGATGCATGCCGTACACATCCTGATCACGTTACCCTTGCAAGGAAATAGCACTCTTCGGGAGCTCCTCCCAGGACCAGACCGGGCCCTATTGCTTTGGCATATAGTACTTGCTTGTTTAATTTAGACAATCAATTGTATGGCCAAGAGAGTACCAAGAAGAGATAAGATAGTACTAGACGAGATAGATGAGAGTGTAGAGAGAACGTGAACAGATGAGAGTAAAGAGACTATAGATGAGAGGGGTACAATCGTAAAACGACGATAATCACGTTAGTAACGGTTGCACAGCACCAGGTCGGGTACCGGCAGTCTGGTAGAAATCACAACCGCCCCTTAGTC
>JACBKR010004680.1:0-22507 GCA_014218235.1 Colocasia esculenta | reverse complement strand
GACCAAATTATGAGAGATTAAAAAGTTAGCATTTCGCTAAAATTACCAAAATCGCGATTTTGTTCTTCGATGGGAGAGTTGACTTTTTATTGGTAAGAGATATGATTTTTTTGATATTTTTATGGATTCAAATGGGGGGTACTTCCTTATTTACATGTAATATCTTAAGTAAATGAAACAACAAATTATAACATTTACTTAAATGATATTCAGGTAAATAAGGGGATCCTGACAACCCTGCCTGAACAGGATCCTGAGTCCAAAGAACCCTGCCTGAACAGAACATGCGATCGGACCGAATCAAGCGAATCGCGAATCGGATTTCCCCTGATCCGCACCGATTCGCCCGAATCGGCCCGATCCGATCCGGCACGCCAAACCTTGTCGCGCATGGCCCAGTGGCTAAGGCGCCCATGCTTCCGTGGGGGTTGGGGGTTCGATCCCTCCTCCGCTGCTTTTGTACAGGAATTCTTAGTTTTTTGACCAAAAATTGGGCGGGCATAGTGAGTTTCGAACCCGCGCCAGCGAGCGGGCGGTTTGGTGGAGGCGCCAACCAACCGCGCTACGGTTCGTTTCAGCAAATATTACGCTACTAATATATATATTCGGTTTATTCGGTTTCAGAAAGTGTAAACCGAACTGAACCGTGTAAGATCCCAAACCGAACCGAACCGAACCGAACCGGTCGGTTCGGTTTGGTTTTTTCGGTTTGAACCGAAATCTGAACAGCCCTAGTGGCAGCAGACGGCCTTTTGCTTTTCTGATTTTTGTTTTGCCCCCGTTGTGAGGGGACAGGAGCTATGATCTTGGAGGAGATTACCTGGACTAAATAAGTCTGGATTTGAGTTCGGTGGGGTTTGATCCCTTTGGCAGCATTATCTTTGGAGGGCATTTGGGTGCCCTTGTTGATGGTAGCAGGATGGGCTTCGGCATGCCCATAGCTCGTGCCGCGCTTCTTTGTTGATTTGTTGGAGGGAGATTTTTGAGCAGCACTCTCCTCTTGACGGGCCGGAACCACCCCTAGGAAGTAAGGGGATCCGACGATGGCTGGAAAATCTCCGAACACGATCGGAGTTGCCAGGTAGCCGAACCTGGCGTGGTTGTTGACGACGAGCGGTCCATAAGTGACTACCATCTCCAACAGTTTGATGTTTGCTTTTGATTGTCCGAGTACCTTCAAGGAAAAACACCAATATTAGAATTCTTGTAAGGCATGCATATATCTCGCCCTTTTTGCTATGAATGGTGAGAAGAGGTCCCACTGGGCGTGCCAGACTGTGGACACGGGAAAAAAATTCATTCTAATATCACACATATGGTGGTGTGGTATGGTTATGGTTCTCTCCCTCGCTTCTCGTGGTTTTGATTTTCTGGGAGCATTTATTGATGTTTGCGTTTGATTTGATTTGTTGCTTATTTTATTTTATTCTTTTGCCTTGCGGGGCGTGCCAGCCTGTCTAACAGACAGAAGTAAAAGTCCGCGCAGTGCGGAGAAGAAAATTTGATGTCCATGGAATGGACAAGTGCGCCATTTTTAATCTGAACTTCTTTGGTTCCGCGTTATATTCGTCAGGCGATTAGGGTAGCGTGTGCTGGACCCCTGTCTCCATCGATCGGAATCGATGTTTTGTTTACATCGGATTAAAAACCCTGGATGTTATTTTGACATCAGTTTTAACCCGAATACTATTCATAGCAAGGACGAGAAAATATGCATTTTCTAGAAAATTGCAATACGATGTTTTCCCTTTTTATTATTGTCGGACAAAATGGATTTGATTTGAGAGAAAGGATTTGTTCTTTTTTGAGAAAGGGTATTCAGGATTTTGATTTGAGAAAAATGATTTTTCCTTTTGAAAGAGTATTTTGGGGTTTTGATTTGGAAAGAAGGATTTGTCTTTTTTGAAAAGGGTATTTCACTTTGAAAAGAAGAATATTTGTTTGGTGAAAGAGGTTTCATTTTGAAAAGAATAGGATTTCCTTTGAGTTTTGAAGTATGGTTTGAGGAGTATGGGGTGTATACCCATGAATTTATTTGGTGCCTAGACATTTTATTTTGAAAAGGAGTATGAGTTCCCCTTTTTGAGGATTGATATATGATTTTACTTGAATTCATTTGGTAATTGAATGTATTGTGAATTGGGCAGCGCTCCCGCAAAGGCAAGGTTATTGCGCAGATATAGAGTATGAATTTGACGCACATATGTTTGTATTGATTTTTAGGGAGAGTCCCTGTGTAGACAGAGTGTCCCCATAAAATGCGCACATATGTACGTGTGTATTTATGGACATATGGATACGCTTTTGGGCAGAACCCCTTTAGGCAGAGTTTCCTTTAAAGACATATTCACATGAACATATATTCGTGAACATATAGATATATTTTCGGCGGGATCTCTATTTAGGCAGAGTTTCTCCCCGAGAGCATACGCGTATGTGCACAACTCTTTGTGAGTATATGATATGTTTCCGGCAAAACCTCCGCTTAGGCAGAGTTTCCTTTAGGAAATATATATATATATATAAGCACAATATTTGTGAATATATGAATATGTTTCCAGCAGAACCTCCGCTTGGGCAGAGTCTCCTCTAAGAAACATATACATATAAGCACAAAATCCACCATCCCGGAGTCTTGCTCGACGGGCGGGGAGAACATATGCATCTAAATGCGCATACCCATAGAGTCTTGCTCAATAGGAGGCATTTAGAGCACGAGAACAAGGGTATTAAATACCATATATCCATAGAGTCTTGTTCGATATGGAAGATATTTAAACTCCAAAGGATATTACCCCCACAGAGTCTTGCTCGATGTGGGGGCAAGGACCGCACTATGATTTCTTTGAGAAGCCCTCCATGGAGGGGGATGGAGGAGATGTCGATGCCGTATGGAGGCGATCTCCCTTTGCTTTGCATTTATCGGATTTTCCACACTCCGCACCGAGTAAGGGAAGGGCCGGTACCTTCACAACGAGCAGGGGAATTTGAAGAGCGAGTGGGGAGATTTGGTAGAGAGAGAGAGAGAAAGCTTTTTGCTTTTTTCTTTGATTTTTCCTTCTTTTTTTTGACACCGGAGCAAGGGAACCGGGGAAGGGCCTGGAGAAGGACTCCTTTTACAATGGGGGTGCATCCCCTTTTATAAGGGTTTGCCCCCCTTACATTGCGCATGAGAGAGGTGGACCCCCCCTTAACCGATGGTACCCCCCCCCCCCCATCGGTTAGGGGGAATATTCCCCTTAATCGATGGAGGGGTCCATCGGTTAGGGCTAACCGATGGTACCCCCCATTGGTTGGGGGGGGGGGAATTCCCTTAACTGATGGAGGGGTCCATCGGTTAGGGCTAACCGATGGTACCCCCCATCGGTTGGGGGGGGGGGGGAAATTCCCTTAACCAATGGCAGTTAGGGCTAACCGATGGTACCCCCCATCGGTTTGGGGGGAAATTCCCTTAACCGATGGAGGGGTCCATCGGTTAGGGTATTGCCCCTAACCGATGGTACCCCCCATCGGTTTAGGGGGGAAATCCCCTTAACCGATGGAGGGGTCCATCAGTTAAGGGGGAGAAGGGGGATTTGCCTATAAATAGGCTCCCATATACCCCATTAGAGGGGTGTTGATGCTGCTGGAGTTCTGCCCCTTTCCTCGGAGATCTGCTCGGCGAAGAGTTAGATTTGCAAATCCATGGAGTGTTCATTGCGAGCTTGTTCTTGTACTTGTTCTTCATACCTGGTCTTATAGACCTTGTGCTGTTGGATTTCTTCTGTGCTGTATCTTCTATGAAGCATTGTTCTGTCTTGGACTTTGGCTTGCCTAGAGGGCTTGCTGCCGGTTGAATTTATAAGCTCCCTTCCTTAACTTGGGGGCACTTGGATTCACTTATTACTTAAGTAACCATGGGGTTACCTTAAGCAATAATTTAACTTTGCCTTTAAGGCACCCCTTGAAGGGAACTTCATCCTTGTCACTTAAGTAACCAAAAATGGGCTACCTAAGTAACTGTTGGGACCACTATAAATGGATCCAGACACTTCTTCTGGTAGATATCCACCATAACTTTTTAAGGTTCAACAGACCCCACCACCCCCCCCCCCCCACCTCCAGTTTGGACCCCAACCAGCGGTGGGGTACCTCTGGTTGCTCTGTGCAACCGGAGGTGGGGTGCCTCCAGTTCAGACCAACCGGAGGCACCCCCCCAGCCTCCCCCCTTCGGTCTATCCCAACCGGAGGGGGTAGGCTCCGGTCTCCCCCTCCCCTGTCAACCGGAGGGCGGGGGGGTACCTCCGGTAGCCCCCCACCCCTCCAACCGGAGGGGGGGGGGTGCTCCCCCCCCACCCCCCCGCAGAGCAGAAAGGGGGGCTCCGGTTCCCCCCTCTCTGCACAGACTGGAGGGGGGGGGGTGGGTACCTCCGGTAGCCACCCACCCTCCAATCGGAGGGGGGGGGGATGCTCCGGTTCCCTCCCCTGCACAGATCGGAGGGGGGGTACCTCCGGTTGGCCCCCCAACCGAGGTACCCCACCTCCGGTCCCCTTCCTACCCCTACCCAGCTTCTATATAAGGGGAGGGGGAGGCCAAGGGGAGGGGACTTGGAACCCTTCAGATTCTTCCCATGTTTTCTGCACCTGCTCATGCTCCTGCTGGTTGCCTCTTCCTCTTAAAGGAATCGAGTGGTGCTGGGTGGAGAAGAAGACTTCTCCAAGGCTCCTTACTAACGTGGAAGGAGGAGTGGAGTTGGGCCACTTCTTTGGCCCATTTTGCTGAAATTATAAATAGTGGGCCATCCAACTCAAAGGAGGCCTCAAGCCATCCAAGTTGTGAAGACCTACTGCTCCAACACTGCTCCAGGTGAAGAAGACAGTGCATGAAAGGGCCTCAACCCTTGGCCCATTTTTAAGAAAGTCCTTCATTCTTTTAAATTATAAATTGTAAACTTGGGGTAGAAAAATGTTATAAATACCCCAAGATGTCATGTCCTCCATGTTTTAGAAAAAACCATGTACCATGAGGAGAAAATACTCTCATGGGATATTTTGCCATGTACCCTTTTATTAAATTGCAACTATACCCAGAAATGTTGAGGAATTGCACTTGTGTCTAGAAAAAGGTCCAAGGTGTAAATGTCATAGTCCTCATGTTTCAGAAATATCATGTATCATGAGAAAGAAAAAATACTCTCATGGGATATTTCTGCCATGTACCCTTTTTTAAAATTACAATTATACCAGAAATGTTGGGGAATTGCACTTATGTCCAAGAAAAAGGTCCAAGGTGTAAATGTCATGGGTCTCATGTTTCAGAAATACCATGTATCATGAGAAAGAAAAAAAATACTCATGAAATATTTCTGTCATGTATTTCTTTAAATTGCAATTATACCCAGAAATGTTGGGAAATTGCTTTATGTCTAGAGAAAGAGTCCAAGGCATAAATGTCAGGCTTGTCTTCCCCATTTCCAAACCAATTTGGATTAAAGGGGAATATTAAAAACAAATCCCCACATGGGATGTGAATTGTGAAGAAAATGAAGTTATCAATTCCTGGCGCAATGTACTGTCATATGTGTGAAGAAAGCGAGGCTACAACTGTACGATATCAAAGGTGTTCGAGTTATGCTCGATGAAATAAACGTTGATTATGGTCAACGGGGAACGGTCCAACACACGATACCCCAATGTCTGATGAAATCGCGCATAATAAATACTGTCCAATAAATGGACAAGTAAATACCCGCATTAAGCGAATTTCAAATCGTCTATTTTTATAGACTGACACGCCCGCAATATATATATATACGTGTGTATACACGTAGCGACGACATGTCGTGTATCTGTCCCGCGAGGGAAGGTACTGGCCATGACGTATTTCGTCACTGTGCCATAAGAATCGAAGTTTAAAAATCCTCTCTATCTATTCCGCGTCGTCAACAGCCTTCTACTAGTAAAATGGCATCCTCATACCGAGCTCGAGAGTCCTTTAGTTCGTGCAATTTGACATTCCATAGCATTGAGCTCGGCCTTTAATTCTGTGATACTCACCTCCATGGCAGTAGCTTCTTCAGTGCACTCTGCAACTAGAGAACGAGGGTGTCCCTTTCCTCTTAAAAGGTTTCAACATGGACTGACATTCGAACTGTTGTGCTTCCAAAGCAGCTGTTTGACTGGATAACTCATGGCAGAGGAAGTACTGGTGTCTCACCTACTTAAGCAATAAAGTAACCCTCCTGACTCAATCATCCAGAGGGCAGCCCATGAGAATCAATACTTCTGGCATTTTATCTGTAGCAGCCTTCATAGCTTCATAAGTTAAGTTGGGGTCTTAAAGGACCATAGATTGCAGTACGACAAGGTTCTGTTTGACTGGAAGGTCAGAAGGGAAAATATCCCCAGAAGGTGCGGCAGACAATACATAGAAGTTTATTTGATTGTCTATGACAACCCATGCATCGACATCTACTTCATGAGAATAGGAGGGTAACTCAGCAGCAACAGATACATTGATAGTCGGGGAGACAACGTGAGCTTCAGTGGTGGTAGCAGCAGGTATGGATATTAGGGGATCAACAGTATCTTCCTCAACAGAGGCAGGAATGACCTCAGAACCTGGCGCACCAAAGGAGGCACCAAGGAGCTCATCTGATAGAAATGACAACATACCAATAGCGTCTTGGAGGAATTTCCATTGTCTTGACAGAAATGACGAAAATATTGAGCCTCTCGTTGAATTCCCATTGTCTGATAGTACAGGCTGTGACTTGGACACGACCACCCGACCGGTCGCATTCTCAGATAGAACGCACAACCCTCATTCTCACGCAGAAAATCTCAGGGAAACACCATTTTTACATGCTTTAAACCTCTGTGATCGACTAACTCACCAGAAATCATACATGCAAGCTAAGACAATTCTTTCCATTCATCAAGCCATGTAAACAATGTGAGGAAGCGAGAGAATTTCTCTACCAATGTGAATAACATGAAGATGATGCTCGATCGGTGTTTCCACGTTCTGGACGCCTTCCTCACATGGAACCTCCCCAAAACCCAAGCTCCCGAACCGAAATTGCCACCGGCTATCTCTGGGAAGTTCACCTCAGCCGAGTAGGGCTGTTTGCCCTATTGGCCGACAAACAAAGCTTAAAACCCTCTGAATCGAGAATGCGTTGGGGCTATGTAACACCCCGAAAATTCAGAAATTAGAAATAAATTGAAAACGATAAATTCAATATTTGTGAAATAGCAAAAATGCATATGCCACTATCGTACATACAAAAAAAAAAAACACCATTAGAAAATTCATAAAAACCATAGTTCAACTCTAAATAATGCTCCCTAATGACCCATGAAGAAATTCGTGCAAAGAAAAATCGGATGGTCCAAGTTTAAGGCGTTTTGCGACTGAGTATCGTAATCAGAGAATAAGTCAGAAAATCATTATCACACATACTTAGATGAGTCAAAAAATTAAATAAAAATCATAGATGGACTTCAAATAATATCCTCTAATGATCCATCAAGAAAGGGTCAATAAAAGTCACTTGAGGTATATTTAAGAGTTAGTGTGACTTATTATCGTAATTAGGAAATAAGTTGGACAACCCATTATCAGGTGTATAAAATGAGATCATAAACTAAATGAGAAATTTATGGTGGACTCCAAACAATATGTGGGGATAGTCCATAAAAGAAATCGGATCAATGGACAACGTATGACCCATGAACAAATTCAAGTATGAAATTAGTAAATAAATAACTTCCGTATTATCGGAATGATAGAACTTACGTACCACTATCGTACGTGAGAAAACACATCGGAAAATTCCGTAAAAATTATAAACCAACCCCAAATATTATCCCTAAGCGTTCCACGAAGGAATTCGTGCAACGGAAAATCTGATTGGCCGAGTATATGTTACACGTGACCAAGTTACCCGAATTAGGAAACTAAGTCGGAAAATTGTTAACGCGGAAAAAAACCCGACCATAAATTAAATAAATGTTGGAGAGACTTCCAACATCATGTATTAATAACCCATTAACAAGATTGGGCCAATAGAGCACATTTGGCCCAAGGATAAAAATTGGGACAAGAAAATACCCAGAAATTCGTGTATGTAATTATGCAATAATTAGGGAGGGCAATTTAGGGTAATTAGTCATGTAAGGTAAGCCAAAACCGGACCCAACCCTAAGAGGTGGTTTCCTAAACCTTTGCTACCTCCTTTGGGTGAGAGAATCCCAGATTTTGGAAAGTAGGAAGCAGAATTCGCAGCCCCCTTTCTAGTCCCATTAGACATGAATAGAACCCTAAAACTATAAGAACTCCTCACAAAACGTTTAGGGAAGGGTTAGCAACAAGTTGGGGTCGTGAGCAGCAAGTTTGGGGCGCTGGAGGAGTGGAGAACAGGGTGGGGAAAACGTGGTCTTCCTCAACCTCGCTCTACATCGACCCAGGAACCTGCAGGGAGTTCTTAGCGTTCAAAGGTAGGTGTTCTCGGGCCAAGATTAAAGAAAACCAACACCATCATGTAGATCTTCGAGTCTAGGTTCATTTGCACTTGATTTGACTAATTTTCATGGAGTATACATTGTGTATTAGTTTTTCCCTAAGTCGCGCACAGTTAGGACTTTTTCCGTTCTTCTTATCATGCACTCGATTCAAGACCGAATTAGACTAAATCCCCAACATCAAAGTTCTTCTACTAGTAGTCACGATCATCTTTTATGTTGGACGTTTTGTCTAAAAGTCTTTATTTAGAGAGTTATAAGCGTGGTAAGAGAGTCGCTGCATGATACTGCGATTTCGGGCTGCACTTAGCTTTATGTTCTTCCTATTTTTCACGAGATTCAAGACCGAATTAGGTCAAGTCCCCAACATAAAAGTTCTTCCACTAGTCGTTATGGTCATCCTTTATGTTGAACGTTTTGTCTAAATGTCATTAATTAGAGAGTTACAAGCTTAGTAAGAGAGTCGCTGTATGATACTGCGTTTTCGGATTGCACTTAACTGTACGTTCTTCATGTTTTCACAAGATTAGAGACCGAATTAGGTCAAGCCACCAACATCAAAGTTCTTCTACTAGTCGTTCTAGTCATCTTTCATGTTACACGTTTTGTCTAAATATCAGTAGATCTCAAGTTACGGGCCTGACATATAAGTCGCAATGAAGTCACGTATGTTTAGGGCTTTCTTACGTTTTTCCTGTGTTACACGCCATTATAGACCGAATCAGACCTAACCCTCAACACAAAAGTTCTTCCAATAGATGTCCTCGACATTTTCATGTTTAGAGTTTTATCTAAATGTCAGTAGATAGAGAGATATAGGCATTGCATGAATATCGCACCCTGATTACTGTGTTTGTCTAAATGTCAGCATGTTTAGTTGTTGGGTCTGTTAGCATGTTGCATCATGTTACATAGTATGCATGGACCTAAAAGTAATCAACCCATGTGAAAATGGTAATGAACATGAATATGATTCTAATGTATGATATGTGATTTTTCTTATGAACATTGACTATTATCTTGTGATCTAGTGTTATGAAATTGAAATGATAAGAATTTGATGTGAATATGTGGATGAATACATGTTAGTATGGACTCGTTAGTTAAGTTGCTATCATGATTTGCATATAAGTTTTCTTTAGCTATATACTTTCCGATGGTTAAATTATTTGTTCATAACTTGTACATGTAAGAAAGATCCGTGACACGTCACTTACACCTTTGCACGAATAGGCACACCCTCTTGGGGAATTGAGAGCTCTTGTCGGTCATTCCGAATCGGCAAGACTAGCGATCTTTTCCTAAGACCTCCGTAAGTCTCCGCTCTCTATGGATTCCACATAGAGGCGAGCTGGTTATACCATGAAGTATCCTGGAGATAGAGAGCACATGTTCCGCATACGATCTGTCATTAGTCATCCTCATGTCAAGACACTAACGAATTATGAAACATAAGATACGTCGTTATATTGCCCTTTTGTTTCTTGAGCTATTGTCATACCTCAACTCTATGATGATCATGTTCTTATTACATTGAGCTTTTTATTGAAACTCGTAGTCATATATGAATATGTTTGTTCGGCACAATCTGGGACTTCGGTCCATTTGACTAATGCCTGTGCAATAGGGGCCCTGTCTGGTCCTGGGGAGGAGCGCCCCAACGTACTTATTAACCGGGGAGTATGGACTTTTGGTGCTTGGCATAGCACAAACAAATAAGCAAGATTTGTGGGAACGTGCCTTCGTTTGACATGATATGTTTGATATGATAAGTCTGTTCATGTGAATACATGAGATCTGTATGAATATGCCAATTCATTTTGATATGATTCTACTCTTGAACTACCTGTCCATTGTATATGCAATTCGATATTTGATTTGATATGTCATCCGTTCTATTCCTCTATTCAACTTGTTAGAAAAGCATGCATTGTCATCATGTTCATGTGCATATCTGCCTATTTAAAATGTTAATCATGTATATTAGTGCCCGCACAATATTGAGATGTAAATCCTACTGAGCTAGTTCGCTCACCCCTATCATCCTGTCCTTTTCAGGTAGTGATGAGGAACCAGAGGAGTCAGTTGGGGCAGGGCAAGAGTGATGAGCACCCGCCATATGAGGAGTTGATAGTCTAGGAATAGTTATTTGAGTAGTCGATGTAATAGTGAAACATTTTTATTGAATAATGGGCCCTTTGATTGGCTCGATTGATGTAAGGTTTTATTAGTTGAATGAATGAATAAGGAGTACTTTTATGACAATATTATAGTTTCCACTGTGTTATTTATTCAATTGTGACTCTGCGCTATTCAACTGTGGTACGTCTATTTGTATCGTTCAGCATCCTGGTATTTATTCCGTACTAAACACAGTCGATAACCATGTTTCTACCCAATCTCACCAGGTAGGATAAGAGTTCTTGACACAGGCTGAGGGTTCTAATGACACTTATTCTATCATTCCTGATTGCCTAGGACTTAGGAAAAGCCCAGGCTCTGATACCAACTGTTGCGCCCCGATATTTAGCAGCGGAATAAATATCGGGAGACGTAACGATACAAATAGACGTACCACAGTTGAATAGCGCAGAGTAACAATTGAATATAATAACACAGTGGAAACTATAATATTGTCATAAAAGTACTCCTTATATTCATTCATTCAACTAATTAAAAACCTTACATCAATCGAGCCAATCAAAGGGCCCATTATTCAAATAAAAAGTTTCACTATTACATCGACTACTCAAATAACTATTCCTAGACTATCAACTCCTTATATGGCGGGTGCTCATCACTCTTGCCCTGCCCTAACTGACTCTCTGGTTCCTCATCACTACTGAAAAGGACAGGATGATAGGGGTGAGCGAACTAGCTCAGTAGGATTTACATCTCAATATTGTGCGGGTACTAATATGATTAACATTTTAAATAGGCAGATATGCATATGAACATGATGACAATGCATGCTTTTCTAACAAGTTGAATAGAGGAATAGACGGATGACATATCAAATCAAATATCGAATTGCATATACAATGGACAGGTAGTTCAAGAGTAGAATCATATCAAAATGAATTGGCCATATTCATACAGATCTCATGTATTCACATGAACAGACTTATCATATCAAACACATCATGTCAAATGAAGGCATGTTCTCACAAATCTTACTTATTTGTTTGTGCTATGCCAAGCACTAAAAGTCCATACTCCCGCGGTTAATAGTACTACGTTGGGGCGCTCCTCCCCAGGACCAGACAGAGCCTCTATTGCACAGGCATTAGTCAAATGGACCGAAGTCCCAGATTGTGTCGAACAAACATATTCATATTATAACCACAGAGTTTTAATAATAAGCTCAATGTAATAGAACATGATCATCATAGAGTCGAGGTATGACAATAGCTCAAGAGAACAAAAGGACAGTAAACACGTATCTTATGTTTCATAATTCGTTAGTGTCTTGACATGAGGATGACTAATGACAGATCGTATGCGGAACATGTGCTCTCTATCTTCAGGGTACTTCATGGTACAACCAGCTCGGCCTCTATGTGGGAACCATAGAGAGTGGAGACTTGCGGAGGTCTTAAGGAAAAGATCGCTAGTCTTGTCGATTCAGAATGACCGACAGAGAGCTCTCAATTCCCCAAGAAGGGTGTGCCTATTCGTGCAAAGGTGTAAGTGACGTGTCTGGATCTTTTCCTAATATGTATGCAAGTTATGAACAAATAATTTAACCATCGGAAAGCATATAGCTAAAGAAAACTTATAATATGCAAATCATGATAGCAACTTAACTAACGAGTCCATACTAGCATGTATTCATCCACATATTCACATCAAATTCTTATCATTTCAATTTCATAACAAGCTAGATCACAAGATAATAGTCAATGTTCATAAGAAAAATCACATATCATACATTAGAATCATATTCATGTTCATTACCGTTTTCACATGGGTTGATTACTTTTAGGTCCATGCATACTATGTAACATGATGCATGCTGACATTTAGACAAACACAGTAATCAGGGTGCGATATTCATGCAACGCCTATATCTCTCCATCTATTGACATTTAGATAAAACTCTAAACATGAAAATGTCGAGGACATTATGGAAGAACTTTGTGTTGAGGGTTAGGTCTGATTCGGTCTATAATGGCGTGTAACACAGGAAAAACGTAAGAAGGCCCTAAACATACGTGACTTCATTGCGACTTATATTTCAGGCCCGTAACTTGAGATCTACTGATATTTAGACAAAACGTGTAACATGAAAGATGACTAGAACGACTAGTAAAAGAACTTGATGTTGGTGGCTGTTGAACGCAATTAATATATATATATATATATAAGGGGGGGCATGAACAGCCCGGTGGGGAGCCCACCAGGGCGCCCGCGCGCGCCTGGTGGGGCGCCCACCGGGACCCCGCGCGCGGCGCCCGTGGGGCGCCCACCGGTGCGCTTGCGCGCGGCGCCCGGTGGGGCGCCCACCGGGACGCCTGCGCGCGTCCGGTGGGGTGCCCACCGGCGCGCACTCGCGCGCGCCCGATGGGGCGCCCACCGGCCTGCGCGCGCACGCCGCGCCCGGGGGGGTGCCTGGCGCACATGGCTGGGGCGCCCGGTCAAGGGGGGCCCACCGGCGCCCGCATGCGCGCCCGTGGGGCCTCCACCAGGGCCATACCCGGTGGGCTGCCCCCGGGCTGCGCGCCTGTGGGCCCCCCGCGGTTGCCAAACGCACCGGTTGGCCTCCCACCGGCCCCCTTTTCTCCTCCGAAACAAAAAAAAAAATCTGACATACTGGTGGAGATTCCCCCGGCGTCTTGATGGAATGTTCTCGTGGGATGCCCACCTCCACTCCCAAACTCCTATAAAAGGAGAGGAGCTCAAGAAGTGAGGAGCTCGGAGAGTTCTGAAAAAAAAAAAGCCAAGCTTGGGAAGCTGAAATCCACCAACTCCCGGAGATCTGAAATCCATCAAGTTTGAAGAGTTCTGAAAGGGGATTTTCTGACCACCAAGCCTTGGAGAAGAAATCGCCCAAGCCCTGCTGCTGTGCTTGGAAGTGTGCTGTGCGCTAGACAGAAGAAGGGGAATAGAAAGAAAAAATACAGAAAACACTAAGTCTTGGAGCTTCCTGGAATTGTCCAAGGCTTCCCTGTTTGCTGCTTGCTGCGTTGAAGTGTGGAAGGGTGGCCTGCTCGTTTAAGGCAATGCCATATTATTATGTAATCTTTCCAAAACAGTCCCCAGGGGTTTAGAAAGGGAATAATGGTTGATTCCTAATGAAACCCCTGTCTCGGTCAGAGAATGAATGCAAATATACATTGAATTTTTGCACTTGATATATGTTGGATGCAACATTATTTCCTGTCCAGAAAATGGCCATAAAATCAGAAATACAAAAGTGCACAAAAGTATGAAGAATGAGCCAGAATTCCAAATCAATTTTGATGTAAGGGCAAATTGCAATAAGAACCTTGAGCATTGGGGAATTGCAATAAGACCCTTGCTGTTTAAACATTATAGAAATACCCTGATGGGTAGAAATTGTTGATACGCCCCTACATCAAGAGGAATTGCAGACATACCCCCATGACTGGAAAAATTGCAGAAATACCCTTATGTCTGGGAAAATTGCAGAAGTATCCCCATGTCTGGGAAAATTGCAGAAGTATCCCCATGTCTGGGAAAATTGCAGAAATATCCCCATGTCAGGGAAAATTGCAGAAATGTCCCTGTTTGAGGGAAAATTGCAGAAATACCCCCATGTTTGGGAAAATTGCAGAAATGTCCCTGTTTGAGGGGAAATTGCAGAAATACCCCATGTCTGGGAAAATTGCAGAAATACCCACATGACTGGGAAAATTGCAGATACGTCCTTGCGATGCGAAAAAATGGCAAAGATGGCCCGACAGCCCGCGCCTCTTGTCCAATCCGGTGGAGCGGGACCCACTGTCACTTCTATGAAGAGGCGTGCGCTCTCCTGGGTGTGACTTGAAGTCGGACTCGAGGGGAGTTCTCGGGAAATGTCACCAAATGACAGGGATGTCCCATAAAGCCAGAAAAAGGCCGGGATGCTCGAGGAAGCCAGAAAATGACAGGGATGTCCCATAAAGCCATGACGGCCAGGATGCCCGTAAAGCAAGAAAATGGCGGGAATGTCTCGAAAAGCTAGAAAATGGTAGAGACGTCCCAGGAAGCCAGAAAATGACAGGGATGTCCCATAAAGCCAGAAACCGGCCGGGATGCTCGAGGAAGCCAGAAAATGACAGGGATGTCCCATAAAGCCATGAAACGGCCAGGATGCCCGTGAAAGCAAGAAAATGGCGGGAATGTCTCGAAAAGCCAGAAAATGGTAGAGACGTCCCAGGAAGCCAGAAAAGGCAGAGATGTCCGAAAAAGTCAGAAATGACAGAAAATGCCAAGAAATGGCAGAAGCACTCAGGGGACGTCACCCATGACAGAAATACCCGAGACTGCTCGAAAAAGCCAGAAACGGTAGAAATGTCCGAGGATGTCAAGAAATGACAGAAAAGACCTAGAATGCCAAATGGCAGAGCGGCCGGGCAAGTCAATAAATGACAGAAATACCCGAGACTGCTCGAAAAAGCCAAGAAATGGTAGAAATGTCCGAGGATGTCAAGAAATGACAGAAAAGACATAGAATGCCAAGAATGGCAGAAGCGTCCGGCAAGTCAACAAATGACAGAAATACCCGAGACTGTTCAAAAAAGCCAAGAAATGGCGGAAATGTCTGGGATGTCAAGAAATACGAAGAAGAACTCGAAGATATCAACTGGTGGTAGAAGGTCTACAAAGGCCAAGGAATAACAGAGGTGCCTGGAAATGCCAGAAAATGGCAAGGAGCTCTTGAACAGTCATAGATACAATTCTGTCCAAATCTCCTCCAGAAAGGTAAAAGATTGCAGCGAAATCCCAAAAGGGGTACAAACTGCAGAAACCTGACATGACCACAAAGCAAATCCAACGATCCGATCGTGATGATATTCAATCCAACGGTCTGATCGTGATGATATTCAATCCAACGGTCCCGATCGTGATGATATTCAAATCCAACGATCTGATCGTGATGATAGCAAATCCAACGTTCCGATCGTGATGATATTCAAATCCAGTGGTCCGATCGTGATGCAAATCGACGATCAGATCGTGACAGAAGCAAGTCCAAAAAGGGGTCGATTACAACCGAATGTAATTCTGAAGACCGATTATATAATCGGCACCATTTGTAAAGGTCTTGAAAGACCAGTTGTACTTCGAATTACATGTGTATAAGCAATGAATGCTTCAAATATCTATGCGAGAGTATGTATTCATGAAGGACAATCATCAAGATCAATATTGTCACAACGAATAGAGACAAAAGGCGTTCTTTGACAGAGAATCAAAGGTGTTCGAGGTCACCTCGATGTAAATTAACATCGACTTCGGTCGATGGGGAAATGTCCAGTACACGACACCAAATCGCCTGATAAATGAAATTCGTCTGTTTTAACAGACTGGCACGCCCGCAAAATAGATAACATCAACATATATCTTTTTCCTCTAAAAGATATAAAAAGATTTTGAAAAAATATTTCGCGTGTAAAACAGTGGCTTGACCTAATTCGGTCTCTAATCTTGTAAAAACATGAAGAACGTACAGTTAAGTGCAATCCGAAAACACAGTATCATACAGAGACTCTCTTACTAAGCTTGTAACTCTCTAATTAATGACATTTAGGCAAAACGTTCAACATAAAGGATGACCATAACGACTAGTGGAAGAGCTTTTATGTTGGGGACTTGACCTAATTCGGTCTTGAATCTCGTGAAAAATAGGAAGAACATAAAGCTAAGTGCACCCGAAATCGCAGTATCATGCAGCGACTCTCTTACTATTTTATAACTCTCTAACTAAAGACTTTTAGACAAAACGTCCACATAAAAGATGATCGTGACTACTAGTAGAAGAACTTTGATGTTGGGGATTTAGTCTAATTCGGTCTGAATCGCGTGCATGATAAGAAGAACAAAAAGCCCTAACTGTGCGCGACTTAGGGAAAACTACTAATACACAATGTATACTCCATAAAATTAGTCAAATCAAGTGCAAATGAACCTAGACTCGAAGATCTACATGATGGTGTTGGTTTTCTTTAATCTTGGCCCGAGAACACCTACCTTTGAACGCTAAGAACTCCCTGCAGGTTCCTGGGTCGATGTAGAGCGAGGTTGAGGAAGACCATGTTTTCCCCAGCCGTTCTCCACTCCTCCAGCGCTCAAACTTGCTGCTCACGACCCCAACTTGTTGCTAACCCTCCCTAAACGTTTTGTGAGGAGTTCTTATAGTTTTAGGTTCTATTTCATGTCCTAATGGGACTAGGAAAGGGGGCTGCGAATTCTGCTTCCTACTTTCCAAAATCTGGGATTCTCTCACCCAAAGAAGGTAGCAAAGGTTTAGTAAACCACCTCTTAGGGTTGGGTCCGGTTTGGCTTACCTTACATGACTAATTACCCTAAATTGCCCTCCCTAATTATTGCATAATTACATACACGAATTCTGGGTATTTTCTTATCCCAATTTTTATCCTTGGGCCAAATGTGCTCTATTGGCCCAATCTTGTTAATGGGTTATTAATACATGATGTTGGAAGTCTCTCCAATATGTTTATTTAATTTATGGTCGGGTTATTTTTCTGCGTTAACAATTTTCCGATTTAGTTTCCTAATTCGGGTAACTTGGTCACGTGTAACATATACTCGGCCAATCAGATTTTCCGTTGCACGAATTCCTTCGTGGAACGCTTAGGGATAATATTGAGGTTGGTTTATAATTTTTACGGAATTTTCCGATGTGTTTTCTCACGTACGATAGTGGTACGTAAGTTCTATCATTCCGATAATACGGAAGTTATTTATTTACTAATTTTATACTTGCATGGGTCATACGTTGTCCATTGATCCGATTTCTTTTATGGACTATCCCCACATATGTTTGGAATCCACCATAAATTTTCATTTAGTTTATGATCTCATTTTATACACCTGATAATGGGTTGTCCAACTTATTTCCTAATTACGATAATAAGTCACACTAACTCTTAAATATACTCAAGTGACTTTTATTGACCCAAATTTCTTGATGGAACATTAGAGGATATTATTTGAAGTCCATCTATGATTTTTATTTAATTTTTTGACTCATCTAAGTATGTGTGATAATGATTTTCTGACTTATCTCTGATTACAATACTCAGTCGCAAAACGCCTTAAACTTGGACCATCCGATTTTTCTTTGCACGAATTTCTTCATGGGTCATTAGGGAGCATTATTTAGAGTTGAACTATGGTTTTTATGAACTTTTCTAATGGTTTTTTTTGTATGTACGATAGTGGCACGTGCATTTTTGCTATTTCACAAATATTGAATTTATCGTTTTCAATTTATTTCTAATTTTCTAATTTCTGAATTTTCGGGGGGTTACAGGCCACCTGTCGCTTTCAGAACGCGACATGCCTGGCCGTCGTGTTCATAAACCCGATGTCACGCGGCAGCCTGGTGTGTGCCACACGTCGCACAAGTGGACAAAACTCCAAAACATGCCGTGCTGAGATCGCGACGTAGGTGAAGGCCGCGTTCAGAACGCGTCGGCCACCCCCGTCGCGTTCTCAAACAGAGAACATGTGTGCTCTATGGGCAAAAATTCCAGCCCACAACAACTACACAACGTACTAAAGTCTCAAACACCACTCCATTGCCAACCATTGGCCCAAACACCGCGCTAAATCCACTAAACTTGAATCCGATTAACTACTACGTTACACATCTAACTCTGAAACTGACACTCTGGATGAAACAAAACTTGTGCTCGATTCAAACCCTATCCTTTTTGCTTGCAACAAGGATTACTGGGTCGACTTTCCAAAAGACTGACATCTACTGAAGTTCCTCCGGTCCTATGTGTTAAATCGCAAGAATGACCTCTTTTTGACTAGGCAGGTGGAAAGAGCCATACTTCTGGAACGAGACAGTTTGGTCGGATGTGTCCTAAGGTCAGAACCCATTTATGGCCTCGGTGAACCCCAGCAATGGGCCCTAGTTCTGGGGCTAGGTGACTTGATACCATAAGACAACAAACTCACTAAGGTTCCGACTTTCACTCTTGCTCGGTGGGATAACTCCGCTGATCGTGTCTCCAAAGAGAATCCAGTGTTTGGATTGTTTTTATCTCCATTGAAATGGGGCTACATAGATGAACCATATGTCCGAGATTATTTAGCAATTAAATTCAAGTATCAGTTGGCGATTGGTTGGTTTGGGGATCTGCGGGCCACAGATGCCTACAACTTTTGTATTTTTGCTGTTGAAGCCACAGAATATGTATTGCAACAATATGCACCTATCCTCATAACTGCTGGTGTGTATCATAGAGTATATGCAGCCAGGTAGAGGTATCCCCTTTCTCACGGGCTTTGCTGTTGTTTGGCAGAAGTTTTTCTGCCAAAGTTCAATACCTTCTACACAACTGAAGGGGAAACCTTGCTGGACTTGTGGAATTTGTCTCCATTGACTGGATTGCCTTCCTGACCTCTTGAAGGATATCTCTCTGTGTTTACCTCCCTGTACACTCCCACTCCCGGTGTCCCTGCATCTGTGTGTGTGTGTGTGTTTACCCCCCAAACCCTCCCATTCCCGGTTCCTCTGCATCTCTCTCTCTCTCTCTCTCTCTCCAATCTCTGGTTTCCAACACCTATAATCCCCTCCAAGTTTGCCTAATCTAATGCACATGGGTGGGCACCTAGAGGGGGTAAGCGCCAGCCAGAAGGACTGTGCTTGAGGAAGGGGGATGGGGGGTGGGAGGTTGTTGCATGGGGCTGGCAGTCACTGCCTGGAGGGGGGTGGTTCACTTAGGTGGGGAGGGTGCCAGCTGGAAAGCAGGAGAGCCTACACAGGGGGGTGGTTTGCGTGGTTTGTGGGGGGGTCAGCCAGGGAGGATGTTCACCTGGGTGGGGAGGGGGCCAGCCAGAGGGGGGCCTGTGTGGGGTGACGGGTGGTTTGCATGGGTTGGTGGGGGCACTGTGTGGATGTTTCCTGCGCAAGAGGAGGGTGGCGGATGGTGGGGGAGTGCTCTAGCAGGGCAGGGCAGGGCAATACAGCAATGGGTGGGGTGGGGGGTATTTTTGTCATGAAACATTTAATTTAACAGAGTTAAGAGAATCAAAAGGGGAATATCCTCTTTTTTAATGGAAGTTGACTACCATGGCAAATATCTGACATTTTATTTGTAATAATGATATTAGACAATATCAATTTAAGGATGATAAATTTGCAATTTTTCTGTAACAATGGTTTCTAAGAAAAAAAAAACATATGATTATTGAGGTCAGTCATGCAGGTCAGGCCACTATCTAAATGGTGCCTAGTTCAGATATCCAAGTCCAGAACTCCAGATCTTTTTTATTACTTTGTGCCCAAACCCACCTTATTAGTTTGTGCTTGTTTTGTGGTCTCAGTTGACAAAGTTCCATGACAGTGGAGTTGGGCAAAACAAGACTCCGCTAGCTACTAAATGAAAGTAAAAAGCACTCATTAAATAAACCTTCAGGATTAAGTGAAATAATATCTTACAGGACCTACAACTAATCACTGATATGAAAAGAGTCTAGAAAGGGGGGAAAAAAAAAGGAAAAAAAAAGATCTACAGCTAGTGCCTATGTGATTGTACCTTTTCTTTTACATATAATGTGCCGTGTGATATAATTACTTCATGTTTCAATGAAAAGCTACCATATATTCTTGATCAGTCTTCAACAGAGGTCTAGGCAAAGTTTTCAATATGTCGACTTTCTTTCCTCAATCAATACTTTTGGATAAAAAGAAGGGGAGCAGAAAATTAGGATCATGTATGGATAATCTCGAGATGGGTCCGATCGATTTCCAAACAAGGTGCTTATAAATGGGACCCCAGTGCCTCCTAAGAGGAGGAGGGATCCCACCTCACTTGTCCTTCGGGAAAAGGACAAACTGGGCATTTCCTCTAAAGGAAACTGACCTGTTGGTTAGCTAGAAATATCCCTTCTAGCCACTTTATAGATGAGGACATCTCATCTACCTGAATTAGACTCTAGTGTCTTTAGGAACCCAGAAGACTCAAAACTATTCGCGTCACCCAACTTCTTCTCTGTTGGAAGGAAAACACCAAAAATTATTCTATTCCTTAGAGCAAGGCTCCTTATGTAGAAGCTACATAGGGTAACTTGCCCTACGGGACTAGCTACATTAACCTGCTTTTGAGACTCCCCCTCAAGCTGGAGCAATATATATCTAATATGCCCAACTTATTACACAAAAGGAGACGTACTCTGTTTATTTTCACGAAAAAGAAAAGACACTATGATACTTGCCAAGCTCACAAGCATCACATTCAAACTGAGACAAATTTGGAGGAATACAAAGTAAGTGATAAAGCTTCGAGGGAGCCTGATGGCCAGGGCGAAAATGCCAATGATATGGAGAAGCCTCATCGAGAGTTGAAGAAGAAGCAGATGATTGATCTGCCAAATAATATAAGCTGTCAGACTCACACCCTCTACCAATTGTCTCCTTCGTTTGAAGAACCTGAAAAACATATTAAGAAGAAAGGAAGGTAATAAAACATTTATAATTGGTGGAAAGAAGGTTTACAGGAAACTGAGAAACATAGAACACATTTAAAAGGCTGAGGGTGGGAGGTAAACGAACAGTGCCAATGCCAAGGATAGGAGATGGAGATCTATTGGCAATAGACATAGGTGGCAATGAAGTGGTAAGTCGCAAAGACGAAAAGTATGTGATGAGGGCTGAGATAGTTTGGCTGCTCAGGAATGTGCTGGAGGTGGCCCACTGTAGAACTGGACTAGATCTTGGTGGGCTGCATTGGTGGATTAGTCGGTTCTTCAATGTGGCATCAATAGCACTCAATGGCGGCAATGGCAGTGGTGGCGCAATGTCAGTAGGGCAGTGGCGTTGGCACAACAGTAGTGGCAGGAAGGAGGGGGAGGTGGGGGGGGGGTTTCATAGTGAGGAGGAGAGGGATTCAAACAGGATAGAGGGGGTGTGTCAGCGATCTGATGGATGGGAGAGGAAGGAACGCAGAGGGAGGGTTGCGATGATGGCAAAAGGAGAAACATGGGCATAAAGGAGGTTGAAACGGTGATGATGGCAAGGTGGCAGCTTTCAACAGTGTGCTAGCTAGGCACACGCAGAAGGAGAGAGGAAAGGAGGCGAGAGGTGGTAGGCAATGTTTAGTGAGGGGTGTTGGCATCATGGAAGGCAGAATCGGCCGATCTAGATCGGGATCGGCCGATTCCGGACCTAGGCGTTAACCTCTTAAATTTAATAGAATCCTGGCCGGATTGGCTAGAATCGGTCCGAATCGGCCAGGATTGTTTGGAATTGGTTCGGATCTACCGATTCGAATCGGGATCGACCGATTCAGGAACCATATGATACTTATTTACCTGAACATGATTTAAGTAAATGTTTATATTTGTAGTTTTATAACAAGGTTCGACGCATCGGGGAATCGGAGCGAATCGGATTTTTCCTGATCCGCCTCGATTCGCCAGAATCAGATCGATTCGCATGGGAATCGGTCCGATTCGATGGGAATCGGTCCGATTCGATGGGAATCGGGTGAATCAGGTTTCTCCTGATTCGATCCGATTCGGCCGAATCGGACCGATTCGATCCGATCCGACAAACCATGGTTTTATTTACTTAAGATATACATGTAAAAAATAAGAAGTACTCCTCATTTGAATCTAATAAAAATATAAAAAAATTGTATCTCTTACCAATAAAAAGTCAACTCTCCAATTTAAGAAGAAAATCACGATTTGGTGATTTTATCAAAATGTGGAATATTAAAAATATAAAGTCTGGTGAAATAACTTAAACGTATACTTGACTTCTCCAAAGGACTCACTCTCCTACTAACAGTGGACT